>OY365819.1:11674991-11789991 GCA_959347315.1 Bimastos eiseni
TATCTGGACCATGCACTGAAGTTGATGAACTACGAAGGACAAGGAGGTCATTTATTCGTCAGCCTACCCAGCGCCACCAAATACATGTACGTGGCGTGACGATGATGACGGTTGATTACAATGACGACGACGAGGAGGATGATGGTGATGACGATGATGATTGAGTTTACTATAGACCTACATAGACGACAGCACTCTCAAAGAGACTGCATAATTCAATGCTTGGTGTTATATGCGCACAAGGTCTAACTATACATAAATAAAATATAGTCTACTTGATCGAGAACAGAACCATGTTGTATAAATATACATACAGAAATATATAAATATATAGTATATATATATATATGGGGATAACGTTCTTGTAGTTATGCACTCGTTACCACAGCAATATATATATATATGCACATATATATATAAGAAATATATATGTACATACATATATATATAAGATATATATGTACATATATATGATATATATATATATATACGGTGCCAATAAATTATCAGTTCGCATCTGCCTCTGGACGAAGCTCTCGGTCGGAGTGGATGGCGAGTGGTGGTGGGACCTGTGGGGTGGAAACCAACGTGGAATGCATTCATGCATCCGTCCATGTCGCCAGCTGCTGAGGGGACATTACCCGCCTACGAAGGGCGATTAATGACGCCGTGAATTCAAGAGGTTCTTCGAAACATCGTCATCGTGTTCAATCCAGTATCCGATATGCCGGGGGGATCAAGGGGTTGGACCAAAGCTTCGGTTACAATGGCGTTGATATAGTGTGGAATTCTTGTTTCCCAGAAATTCTGCTTCTCTTTGGAGAAATCTGATCCTGGACCAGTCAATGTATAGCAGGCAGAGTTGAAAAAGTGAGAGTAGGCATGGGTATGCATCTCATTCTCTGCTATCCTGCTCCAAGATCTCTTCTTACATAATGATAATGATAATGATGATAACAATATCAATAAATAAATAACAACAATGCCGATTGCAAAACCGCAACAACAGCAACACTGATAAACAAATAGCGACTGATATAGCGCCATAGCTGCAGATGAGAAGTAAGAAAACTGCATGACTCATGAGCACGCGGGATATCAGCCCAACTAGACCAAGTCAACTCTAAACATGACCAAGTCAACTCTGAACTAGACCAAGTCAACTCTGAACTACAGCAAGTCAACTCTGAACAAGACCAAGTCAACTCTGAACTAGAGCAAGTCAACTCTGAACTAGACCAAGTCAACTCTGAACTAGACCAAGTCAACTCCGAACTAGATCAAGTCAACTTTGAACTAGACCAAGTGACCTCGGACGTCTACTTTCTTCCTAATACACAATTTTCGCTCTGTATAGGTCTGTATGTAATTTTCAAGCCGATGAACGCACAAAGACAAGGATTAAGTTTCAATCAATGTTGCTTTCCATTTGTAAATCTTTTAGCTATCCTCAGGGACGTCATTTAGGGGCAGGGGGCACTTGCTTCCACTCTGAATATCCTGATTTAGATTATAGCGCGTGCAAATTTCCATACAAGGTCATAATCTAATAGCCATATTAATAATAAAACTCATTGAATTTCATAGATCAACCTTATACCATATCACAGGTGCCTATAGTTGAAGAATTTCACTTTTTTGAAACTGTATCAGCGTTTTTGCCGATACAATATGTAACAGATCAAATCTTTTGGTATACCACTGCAAACGCAAAAAACGATACCAAAACAATTGAAAACAAGAAGGAGAGACACTCCATCTCCGTCGCCAGAAAAATTCTTGCTTGCCCCCCCCCTCCTCTGAAATATATGGCATATCTGAAGCTATTGAACGCATCCGTGTCGTCTAAAGGCCAACTGTGCTTTGGATGTTAGAGCATAACACGCATTTGACTGTCGCTCGCCTTTCCCGATTCTTTGACGTGTAATTATTATGTCATTCATTCGTCAAAGATGTCAGTCATGCATGCAAACTGTAGGGAATCCACGCCGTCGCCGCGTGTTATAAATAATAGACCACCTTTGCATGCTATAATTTATATCCACTTACATAACCATGTATTTTATGTATGCAATGCATACATATTTAGTGCGTGTATGTGTGGCTCGTGTTTGTTTGTGTGTTCGCGTGACAGTATACATAATTATGTGGGCCTACAGACAGCGTCTGTTCATGGCATACTTAGAGCCGCCTAATGTAACTCTGCGTATGATATAATCACGTCCCCATGGACTTATAGCCTGGTCCCCAGTTAAATTTGGTGGACGACGACGACGATGGTGACGAGCAATACAGAGCGCCGGCAGCAGGAGCAGGGCCAAGGCAGCAGCAGCAGCAGCAGCATCACCAGCCATCTCTGGTTCCAACGATAGCGTTTATGCAGTCTTCCTCATCTTCTGCTGCTGCTGCAGTCGAGCTATCGATCGCTGCTGCTCTTGAGAACGGAATACCCCTCGTCTTAGCCACCATACCAGGACATAGGCCTCTCGATGATGATAATAATACAGTGTATATATATATGTATTATATATATATCATACACACACTTAAGATGTATATACATATATATATGTGGTTGACGTAGACGCCTCCTCGACTATCGAGGAATCCTTTTTATATATTACGTATGACCTCTCCATCCAGCTGTATCTTCCTTTGTATCTCTCTTAATCTTTTCCCATCGCTTGTTTACCTACCAGACTGTGTGGCTGTCTCACTCTCCGCTTCTTTCTCTGACTAATTAAGCTGCACGCTTGCCAGACCGCCTGCCCTCTGCCTGCCTACCTGCCTGCCTGTCTGTCAGTCTGCCTGCCTGTCAGTCTGCCAGTCAGTCTGCCTGCCTGCCTGCCTGTTGCATGTGCATGGCAGTAACGCAGTGTATCAACTTGTCTCTCATTCGTATACACTTGACTCGTATAATCTCTATAGTATATGTATATACACTGTGTCCGGATAATAAATGGAACCCCCCTAATAAAAATATATAAATAAATAGTAAAAATTCATCGATTTAAAAAAATATTAAAACCGTTTTAATCCTAACATATTTATCTAGCAAGGCATAAAATATAATAGTTCCAGTCGTCCAATAATGACGTAATAATGACGTCATTTCCTTCAAAATTCAAGTATTTAAGATTGACCATGATACATCTGCAGAATTGTATACTGTTTCAAAATGTTGTCGATAAACCGCGTGAATTTATTTCGAATTTATTCTTATATGTGACAAATTTTAGACTATAAGGTGTGTTCAAAGTGTCTGCCTTTGGCCTCAACACAAGCTTCAAGACGAGTGCATCATTGGCCAATAGATGCATCAATGACCAGCTGATCAAATTCCTTCCATGCACTAACTTCGCAATTTAAAGACGTCATCGTGAACTACTTTTTTAAAATTAAAATTTTGTGGCTAAATATGTCAGGATTAAAACGGTTTTGGAATTTTTTAAGTCGACGATCATTTACTGTTTGTGTTCATATAATCATTAGGGGTCCCTTTGCTTCCGGACTCAGTATTATATATAAATACATTTAAATGCTGACTGATTAAACCTATGTATGTCTCTCTGTGCATCTGACCGACCGACCGACCGACCGACCGACCAACTGACCCACCGACTGACCGACGGACCATCTGACTGAATCACTGACTGACTGACTGACTGACCGATCGACTGACCGACCCTCCGCCTGACTGACCCTCCGCCTGACTGTCACGAGTCTTACCGACCGACTCATGCCTGTCTGATGGTATAGGCCTATGTTCTGACCATCTCCTTGTCACGCTCTTGGCTCGTGCAATTTCGCGATAACTATTACAATATTCTCTGCACTTTTTCCAGTGTTTGCGAAGTCTCCCAATATTTCCATTAATCGATTTCAGTCCATTTCCAAAAACGTTGGATGTAGTTTAGACTTCATGGTTGGCGTAGTCCCAAGAGTCCCATTTATATTGAGACCCGACCTCTGCCTATCGCGCCTTTAGTGTATATGTATTATATATATATACATATATTATATATATATATATATATGCGCTGGCTATTACATGATAATCACGTGAGCCCATTAGTTTCTATCAGCTCTTAACACTGCGCTCGTATTTATGCATTGATCAAGATAAATTGACCAACATAATTTATAGGTCCTAATTTAATAAAGTCTAGACAATTAATAATGCATTACATATAATTTCGTACAGATAAAAAAGAAACTTGAATTGGCATCTTGAAGGGTCGCTATGTAAGTCCTCTGAATGAATGAATGAATGAATGAATGAATGAATGAAGGAAGGAAGGATGGAAGGAAAGAAGGATGGAAGAAAGGAAGATAGGGAAGAGGGAAGGAAAGAAGAATGGAAGGTAGGAAAGAGGAAAGGTAGGAATGAAGAAAGGAAGGTAGGACAGAGAGAAGGAATAAAGGAAGAAAGGAAGGTAGGAAGAAGGGAAGGAAGGAAGTATGGAAGGAAGGAAGGAAGGAAGAAAGAAAGGAAGCGAGGAAGAAAGGAAGGTAGGAAAGAGGAAAGGAAGGAAGCAAGGAAGCAAGGAAGGAAGCAAGGAAGGAAGCAAGGAAGGAAGCGAGGAAGTTAATGAGTGATCATAGAAAACGAATCTTCTTCTTCAAGTTCTATGCTCTTGTTTGGGTTGTTATGACTTGGTTTCGATATCCAATGATACAATTTGCAAGCCTAGATGAACCGCTCATTATCTAGACAAACAGACTATTCAAGTCTGATTCTTTTGTCGCGGTTTACCTGGTAGGTCTCACAGTGAGTGAATGAATGAATAATTAGTCGGTTTTCGCATTTTGGAAAGAATCTGACAGACAAGGCTGGAAAAAATTATCGATCTGCCATTCTGGCATGCAGACGCGTCATTCGTTGAATAGGTTCACTGCCCCCTTGGGGCCTTTGCGCCCACTTTGGGAAACACTGGCTCATAGGATATCAACAGAGATAGTCGATCTGATATGTTTATGCAGCGCAGTCCGTATTCATTCTGCAATTTCGTCCTAAATAGGTCGTACCCAAGGGTCGAACTGAGGTCCCAGCACGCTATAGCCATCCACCCACCGAGGCTAACTGTATTCGACAGCAAACAGAATTCCATAATAGATTCCTGCATTGGGAGATCAGAGGACTGATATGCCCGACCAGTTCAATAAAAAAAATGAGCATGATAAATGAGCGCGGTCGAGGTCGTACAGAAGTCGAAAACTTCGGACAGAATCTCTAGGTCATCTAGCACACCAAGTGATTTTCCGGGGTCATATGAATTCTGCCAAGTTAGTAGACATCCATATAGATGCATTGAATATTCAGGCATACTTCTCGTTTCATACCACGCCGAAGGCTATGACAACATCTGTCTGCCATGGCATCATTGTTCAACAAAGGGAACACTGTTTAACTGGAGCGGGAGAGACCGACTCGAAATGTGATACAATTTATGAAATTCTATATACTAGCTAACACAGAAGCAGCAGTCCCTGATACAGTTATTGGTATACAAGGTCCATTTAGTGACTTCATTTTCTTAACCTCGGCGTATGAGGACGGGTGGCCAGTCCTCTCCTTCGCTGTATGATCCTCGCATCGACAGTGTATGGTCAATGTACTCATCTTAACAGAGATGACAACTATTACATTATTACATAGTCTAAATATAAGGAATTGTATACTCATAGGCCTATATGTATATATAATCCTAATGCATATCTATAAATATAACATATGCAATGCATTTAAACCTATAATGTGGCGGGTGTAATCCCCAAAAATCCTTTTATTTGCCCTCAGTAATAATAGTCGTTGCTCAATACTCGCTGCTTTTAAACCGACCAAGATCTGCAGATGCGTTGCCGTGGAAACGTCAAAATTGCACAAGTATTTTGAGCATGTACGCTAAGTCAAGACCGAAATTGTAAGCTGATGACGGAGTTTGTTTCCGGCAACTATGTGAAGAAATATGACCCGGGAAGATGTATGATCCATGAAGATATATGATCCATGCAGATATATGACCAATTGATGAAGATATTGTATGTATGAACCATAACAATTATGGCCCATGAAGATATGTGATCCAGGAGGACATATAAACCATCAAGATATATAATCCATGAAGCTGCACAATTCGTGAAGATATATTATCCATGAAGATACATGATCCATGAAGATGGGCCTACACGTATGACGTAGGCCTATGTGATACATGACGATGTAAAACCATTGACTTTGTATCATAAAGAAACGAGATCATTGACAATGCTTCTAAGAATGGATATCGGGGCCTACGAATAGCGTTATTCCACGAAGTTATTAGACCACCGACTCCTTTGCAACAAACACAAAGGCGCCATCGACTCTATGCACATGTATGCTGAGTTTCTGATCTTTCTAGGGTAAAACTAAAGGTCAACTCTCAAAAACTAGGGAATTAGCTGAACCTTTCGTTTGACTTTGAAGCCTCGCTAAAGTAGGCCTAATTAAGTTTACGATTACGATTACAAAACACAGCGTATGCGTTTTAGATACAGTCCAAATTGAGCCCGATGAAGGCTGTGGGGACACAGACAGAAGATTTATAGATTGCCCATTTATGAAACCTGGCCTGACAGTAAGTTAGTAACGTCTAATTGCGTCGCAAGAGTGCAACTTTGACTGACCGACGCCATTCACATGTACACTTATTTTGCAGGGGTCAAGCGCAGACCCGATGATTGGGCATTGCAGTTAATATTTACGATAGTCTTTTGTCATTGGAAATGATATTGGTATGATGGTAATAGGTATTGTACTTTGTAGTGTCCTTGTGCAGCGCCTTATCGGGAAATGCTTGCTGTGGCGCTCCCGGCCTGAGGATGCAATTAGTAGGCATACGTCCGATCGAGCGGAAAGGTGTTAATGGTAAAATGGCCAAAAACGGCCATGGGGTAATCTCGTCAGTTGCTAAGCAACCCATCCAGAGAATTAATGACTTACGGCTGTAAGATAATCGTTAATTCATTTCCAGAGGTGCTTGAATTGGATTGTAGTAGCAGAAACGATCTCGATGTATACAAGCAAACATAAATATTGTGCATACTTATATACATGACACACATATAATAGGCTTATGTATACAGTATATATCCGTAGGTAAGTGCAAATATTGCCAAATACGCAAACATGATCAAATATGTCTACATGCACAGGTATACAACATACACATGTATACATACATAAATACATGCATACATATATACATACATACATACATATATACATATATATATACATATATATGCATATATACATACATACATACATACATATATACATACATGCATACATACATACATACATACATACATACATACATACATACATACATACATACATACAAACATACAAACATACATACATACATACATACATGCATGCATACATACATACATAAATACATACATACATACATACATAAATACATACATACATACATGCATGCATACATACATACATACATACATACATAAATACATACACACATACATACATAAATACATACATACATACATACATACATAAATACATACATACATACATGCATGCATGCATACATACATACATACATACATGCATACATACATACATACATACATACATACATACATACATGCATGCATACATACATACACACATACAGACAGATATACATACATACAGACGTAAAGATATACATAATACCGACAAACATGTATAGATACATACATAGATGGGGCGTGAAACACCATATGCATACGTAGGGCCTACATTGCATTACACGATGATTTCATCTCTATAGCTTAATGCAATCTAACATGGGCGTCTTATAAAGCCCTGAGGGGCCATTAGTGGGATAGTGTCATTGCTGGCTCCTGTCGTGACCAATCCTCTCACTACAAATGCTACAGTCGAACACGTATGCGTGAAGCTTGACCAAACAACATATATTGGTAATAAATTTCAGTAATAAATAATAAAATAAATAAAAATCTTATATACAGGCCTAGGCCTACTGATCAACACACCAGCAAACAATGAAATACGTGACTAGCAGTTTTTAAAGTTAGACTGAGAGAACATGTTCTATCACATTTATTTTAGCGAAAAGTGCGTATATATGTCCTACGTTAAATTGCTAACTATTGTTGAGACCTATGGGGTTTAAGCGTTAGTGCGCTTGTTCCTGTTATAATTATTGTTTCCCCAAACATGCATTTGACCAATTGCAATTAAGCCTATCTTATCTTTTTCTTTCGCTGCTGATGGGAGCAATTGGAACGCATGGTTGTAATTGTTTTTGCAGTTATTGTTGTTCTTTATATTTACCATGCATATATAAATGCAATACACGTATATATATATATATATATAGAGGCTTATGCATATGTATTATTATATGTGACTTGTCACCACGAAACCAGTCACAAGTATAAAATGATGCATTATATACATATTATATATGTGATGAGATGAGGATCGTACACCAGCATGTCCTGTGCATTTAAAACTGAGGATCGCAGATTCTCATCTACCTCAATTAAGTTACTGAGGAGCTACCCTGGACAAGCTGCTGACCTATAAATGTATGTGAGAGAAATAGCGGGAAAAAACCTCACCCTCTCATCCCCATATGAGGCATAAAAACTAATGGACCTGTCTTCGGGCACAGAAATCGTCGTCGCCGCCGTCGTCATCATCACCACCACCATAATCACCATCATATACATAACCATAACCATGTGTTTTATTGTACCAAACATAAACATAAACAATTATCATTTTAGAACAGAAGAACGAGATTGGAAGGGTACAATCGGGATACAATATAAACCCTAAAGGGACCAACTGGTCCCGCTAGCAGGGCCGCCCTTACTAAAAGTTCAAGGCAGCAGGTTAAATAAACATAAGATAACATAAAGTAAACTAACTTAACTAGTTAACTAAAAGAACAAGAGTGACATACAGAGAGTGCAGAAAATGTTATCACACAAAATTAGAAAACAGGTAATTTTTAAGTTTAGATTTGAAAAGATAGTAGCTGCTAACACCACGTATACATACGTATACATACCCTCGTGCACATATACACGTACATGCATGTATATATATATACACACATGCGTACGTAGGACACATGTATACTTTATTACCCTACACTTAAATAATCACTATGCGTTAATTCTGGATTTGCACAACGCCCTCGTGCGAGTAATGATTAGGAGTGCAACAAGTCAACCTTACGGCAGAGACCTTCACTCGCTTCACTTGAATCTCCAGTAGCACTCTGGTGGTGTCGGTCTCAATACTGGATAAAGAAGGACGCAACGATCTTCGTTATTACCCAGTGCCATTAAAAAGGAACCCTTCCCGACATTTACTTCGGTGACTGGTATAGATCTAAACGCCTAAGGCTCACGATTCCCATTGAGCCAACGGTTGACGTCTACCATACCTGAGGCCTTTCAATATAAAAAGAGCTTAAAACTTACACATCAGAGTTTAAGTCGGAGATGAAATTACCTTATGATGAACACGTGACCGAATATATTCATATGCGGTGCCTATAAATAGGAAATAATGTTTTAACATATGATCGATAGGAGAGCGCAACTCACCGGATGAGCGCCAATCGAATGCCACCATTTGGCGATGATCGCGCACAGTAAATTGCGTCCAAGTCGTTCAAGAAGCTATGTGGAGCCAAAGCAGCCAGCGTGCGTAGCAGAGGCCTATGCCTCTTCGTTTGTCCATCTGTGTCCGTTTGTCTGTCTGTGTCCATCCGTCCGTTCGTCTGTCCGTTGTTACGTCAAACTACGCGATCGTTAAATGACTTAAATCAATTCAGATGACGCTCAAGTAAATAGGGAGACGCTAGACGACGTTAACATGTAGCCGAGTGTGACCAGTCGAAGAATCTTCAGTCTGTCTGTCTCTCTGTCTGTCTGCCTGCGGCTGAATGTGTCACTCGGAGTCAGGCGGTCGCTGCGCGATCACATCATGGCGGCGCTGCCACAGGCGCAGGCGCGAACAGGGCTGGCACACGCCGCATCTTCCGTAGACTCCAGAGAGGTTGTTTTACTATGGCGTCAGCTGTCCTTATCAAGCCATAACGAGCCTAACCGGTCTAAACTAGACTATACGCACTAGGCCGTAATATATTCGGGGAATTAAAAGCGTCCGCCTCCGCCTCCGACGCCGCCAATGGGCGCCGATCTTTGCTTGTAGATGCTGCCGAAACGCTCGACATCGGTGCTCCAAAAGCAACAGCAGAGCAGCAGCGGCAGCAGCAGCTGTGGCCATGTACATGTGTAGTTGCAGACGGCCTCATTGCGTGGATGGAGCCTGAGTGGACGCTGCGGGACTGCGATGGACACGAACAATGCACATTCTTATTCCTCTATCTCCTCCTCCTCCTCCTCCTCCTCCTCCTCCCTCTTTCTCTCCTCCTCCTTCTCATTTCCATTCTCCTTGTTTAGCTCTTCGTTCTTCTCTCACTCATTTCATCCTTCTCCTTCTCTTGCATCATCCTTCTGTTCGTCCTTTTTCTCCACTATCTCCTCATCATCGTTTTCTATTTCTTCACCCTTCTCCTCCAATTCTCCCCAGTCTCCTCTTCGTTCGTCTCCTTTTGCCTCTCTTTCCTTCGTCCTCTATCTCCTCCTCCTGCTTCTTTCGCTCTCCTTCCTTCCCTCTGCTCCCACCTCCTTTTCATCATCTCTCCGTCCTTCTCCTCATTCTTCTCATCCTTCATCCCTCTGTCTTCTCTTCCTCTACCTCTTCCTGATCCTGCTTCCTCTGCCCCTCTCCTTCCCCTCCTCCTCCAATCCCTCTTCTTCCTCATCTAGTCGTCCGCATTTCCTTCGATCGATTCATCTTGTTGGCGATTGCGGATAAGTTGTTCGTATGTCCGCTGGACGTCGCCCCGGCCACTGTGACTGCGCATGCGTCAGTCCGTTCGTCCGTCTGTCGCCTTTTCAATCATTCGTCTCCCTCGCTAGCTGTGCATGGAACGACGGCAGATCCCGGATGACCCAAAGACGCCGATGTCGTCTAATCCAAATGCGATCCCACCAGACCGAGGCTCTGCCCCGACGAATCTTCTCGAAGGAGATATATTTTCAGAAACCCGTTATATCAAGTGACGCCATCCGCGAATGCATCCTCCCGCTTCTCGACGGTCTACGCCTTGAAAAGGACATTCTATAGACAGGCTAAGCCACTGTCTACCTTCCGACAGTGCCAGTCCAAAGTCTGCATAAAGAAGGGGCGACGCTAATGATCTTTGTCATGGCACAACCAAGGTTTAGTAATAACAATATCGTATCCAGACATTTTAGTGATTTAATAGAAACCAGAAGAATCAAATAATGGTAATTTCCGGTTCCACGAGGTCCGCAGAAACTGAGAGCTGGTTACAGGATAACAGTAGATCTAATTATATTGGCATAGGATAGAAACTAACCGGAAAACAACAGTAACTTGTAGGACCTCTTGAATCTCTATTTTTCTGATAAATCATCCAAAGATCGCACAGGCAAAACAAACGTAAATGCACACTATTAGGCCTATCACAGGCTACAACTAGGCATATGGCCTTAAATAATTCATAGTGTGGAATATTTCAAGGTTATTATTTTTTGCATGACCTCTGTTCAACATTTGGTGGCTCTAGAATGCAAATTACGTCAACAAATTCCCCCATATATATATATATATATATATATATATATCATAGTGTGGATATATATATATATATATATATATATATATATATATATATATATATCCGACAAAACCTGGCGGAACATGCAGGATAATTTCGAAATTAGATAGTCTTACGGCGACCGGTCACCTTCACACAATCGACGTCGACGCTTTCAACGATTCAGGTCATCAGTCGCTTCTGAACACTTCATCTGAGAAGCGATCGATTGAGTCGTCTGTCGTGATTGGAATCTATAAAATTTCTAGGCGCTCAAAGTCTACTGTAGCCTATACGTTGGCAACGTTCAATGCATATTCAAACAACTATATGACTGATGCCATTTTAATCCTAGACATTAGGAAATGGCTCTTTGGCTTCAAACTTACAGCTTTAAACTGTCAATACTGTAGGCCTACGCTTATATAGGTGCATGATATATGAAATTGCTATGCTATAGGCGCAACAATGGTGCCTGCATATTCAGTGTATACTTGTCAGCCTCAGTTGAACCCAAAACTGACATGCATATTAATTTCAAAAATGCCATAGAACAGTGGTTTGATTTAAATTTATTGTGTTTAGATGAATGAAGGCCCCTTTTAGGCCTACATTTAATTCAAAGCCGTTTTGTCTCTCAAACCGGCAGACTTAGATATTTAACCAGATACACAGAGACGCACAAAGCAGCGGCTATCCATCAGGTGTTAATTATCATGAAAGCAATCAGACAATACCGAAACAGACAATTTGAAAAGACATACAAAACAGTGGATGCGCCTACATTGAAAAATCATCAACATAGAAACCTAGTGACCATCGAACAAAGTCATCCAAGAAAGACACACAGACACACCCAGACACACCCAGACGCACCGACCCAACCGTAGACGTGGATTAGAACGGAAACTGTAAGACGTATACGCGCCTCATACATGCATATTTCCAGGCACGAGACGACACGACAGACATACACACAGACATGTCTAGGCCTACGACTCGAGCAATGGACGTATCTATAATACATGCCGTGTATATAACACAATTATTCCTTTGTTTGTATGTCTGTCTGTCTGTCTGTCTGACTGCCTGTCTGCATGCCTAGCTGTTAGTCTGTATGTTTGTTGGTTCATAAATCTTCCTCATTGATGTAATTTGTTGCACGCCATGGTTTCGTTTCTCGATCTTTTGATTCGCCTATATTAGCGTCTGTGATGTGCATAATGTATGCGCGACCTAAATGTCAGTAAATGAAAGTTCGCGGTTCAAGTCATCGCGGGCGCTGTATTAATATAATAATCTCAGTGGAAACGAACTTGATATTTTCATTCACGACTGATGCCGATGTAGCCCCTTTAGATAGTCCCCTATGCACGGGATCTGAATACGAGACACTCGCTATAAACTACAATCATTTGATTATGTGTAAACGCAGATCCTGTAATAATAGATTATACAGATTTCTTCTCTGCCATCATAGGTCAGTGGGTTCGCTTGTTGGAAATTGGAATAAAGACTCTTAATTCACAATGCCGAAGACCCATCGTTTATCAAGTTGACTCGAGTCTCGAGCTAAACATCAGTCCCTACAGAGGCCTGTAGGCTTAGGCATATATATTAATCAGTGATATTCGCACGCTAGTCCAATTGTAGGCCTATCACACTTTGCTTACACAATCCCAATCTCAATCCTAATTAAAAGTACTCGCTTGATATAGCGCCACTTTAATACAAAATAAACCGAAATTAGGCGACAGATCTCCTGCAGATAGGCCCCTAGTTACAGGCAGGCGCAGCACAAGCGTGGTCACGACAAACGCAGACGGAAATTTGGCGGTCAGATAAAAAAAAATAAGTAGCCTACCTTTGTCTGGTCTAATAATGCTAGGCATCAAGCTAAACATGTCGCGCTAAATTCAGGACATTCAGACGGATTTTCCACAGGAGTCGACCCGCAGAGCGAAAACCTACATTACAATGTTATGGTGTCTGAAGGTCCTATAGTAGGCCTATAGGGGCTTGTGGGAGTAGATTGTTAAGCTTATCTACAGAGGACAATTAAAAACGTTACAGCTGTGTATCGAATTAAGATTAAGTGACACATAGTTTTCCTTTAAGTCAAACGCCTTAAGTAGGCTAATTTGAGAATGACAAATATATTTTTTTATCATAAACCCTTGTCTATCGCTTTATCTAGCTACCTCATCTATAGGCCCTATGGTTCTACCCAGAGCCCTCAATACCTTAGTAATAGAGGTTTTTGTAGAGTACTTGTAGTTTTGTAGCGTAAAATAGAGTAATTGTGGTTTTATCACGCTGTCAATCAGCATCACAAAAGGAGCATCAAACTTACCAAAGATGTCAACGCCTTCGTTGCCATAACAGCGTCACCGAATGCGTGGTCGGTGTATGTTTAACCGTTTTTATTTTATTTGCCCATTCAGAGTTCAGACTTTAGTTGCCTGCTGTACCACAACTTTTGTAACATTTTAAACTCTTTTATGAATAAAATTTGTAGTCAAAACATTTTTTAGCCTTGAAAAGCGGGAGTTGCAAGCGTTATGTCAAACGTTGTCAAAAGTGCTGATGAAAGTAATCACTAATTAAAGTAATTGATGCTATTAATACTTTACTGTTGTTGCTTATTGAAAATAATTATTGCTTTGCGCCGGGTTTCAATCTCTATAGTCTACCCAAGTTGCTGACGGTAGCAGAGCACAAAGATCACGTGGGATCTAGCCAGTCACGGTGTTAGACGAGTGCAAAGAGAAGTTTATAGCCAGAAGATTGGGAATTTTGATGTGATAAATGTTGTACGAAATTAATTGGAAAGGTAGTGCAGGGAGATAAAACAGTTGACAGCAGAAAGTATGAATGAGCTGATATGAGTAATTTAATATATTCTTTACATTTGTAGTGGGGATATGAACAGGAGAGTAGTAGAACATTTTTTTAACCTATGATCATATATAGCAGAACAGTTTTAGAGTAGAGAAAGCCAGAAAATCTAATCGTTGTGTGGTATCTGGTGTTAAGGGCATAATGTAATGGTCTTGGTAGGTACAAATGCAAATTATTGAGCCTCAAATATATAGAATTGATCAACAGACCAAGAATTGAGGAAGTGCATTGAATGGAATTTGCCAGTCCTCGATGTAACTTTGTCATGCCATTGAGGAATGAAGTTTAACGTGTATTGATTTGATGGTCGTTTGAAAGAGCAGACAAGTCTCGTTTGAGAATTGAATCCAGGAAAGTGACAGGCTGGAAGGGAAAAAGCATGCCCTTCAATCTCCAATCTCAATAACAAAGGAAACACGATCGAGCCTCACCCCGCTATTTACGAAGACATTCATAACAAATTTTGCAGATTTTATTAGTCCAGTGAAGTTTTGTTTAACCATAAGTCTCACTTTATTTCACCCTTGCCTGAAATGCAATTGGTTAAAGCTAGTTGTTTAATGGTCTGTGCTGAGGTGTTTAGGTGTAGGTATAGGTGTTTAGACTGACTGACTAATAGTCAATCTACTGGTAATGAGTAACTATAGAATTTAGCTCACTGTAGTCTATGAGAACCCTTTAGCCAAGTTATCTGTTGTTATTTAATTCAGCATGCATCTGCTAAATTGGGTATTTATTGTGGCACCATGCCATTTGGTCTGCCCAAAAAGTATTTTCTGTTTTTGCTGCTGCTGTGTGCTAACTAACATTTCAGTTATACTATTCTTCAACTCTGGTGTTTAATAGTAGCTCACCCTTATATTTTATTCCGTCCACAAATTTGTCCTTGCAGTTGCATGTAGCTTTTAAGGCCTATATACTGTCTAAGTTGAACAGCTTGTGACATGATTTTTCTTAGAACCAGTTGGCTGCGGCTGGAGGTTGTGCAAGCTAAGTTATGGCACAAAAAAGACTGGAAGAAGCTATCCAGGTGTCAAGGGCGGCTCCTCGAGCTATCATTCTTTCAGGTCTGTATCAAATTTTGCCATTAATATGATCAAATGAGAAATGTCATGATGTCGCTCACTGGATGTGTTTGCGTAATGTTGTCCAGAAGTTTAATGAAGCTACTGCTAGAGGGTGCCTGAGTCTGGTGTAGACAGCGAATAAAATGCTGCTGGAAGGCACTCGAGTCTGGTGTTGACAGAGAGTAAAACACGGAGAGCAGAAGATAGAAAAGTGAGTGGAAAGCAGCACAGTGAGCAGAATAGTTCACAGTGAGCAAAACAATGCACTGTGAGCAGAAGAGATCATATGGATAAGAAGAGAGCACAGTGAGCATAAGAGAGTAATTGTAGCAAAGAGAGCACTGTGAGCAGATGAACATAGCACTTTGCAGAACCTCTCTCACTCTCTGCTAGGCTCTGAACGACTCGTTTCATTTCGATAGGTGGCACTGCTATGTTTGCACTCTAGACACATTTTCGAATTGTCTTTAAAGCATCTATGTACACCATATTTATGAAAATCCAAACTATGTATCTAGACCGTTTTTAAGAAACTATTGTAAAATCTCAGCACCCACAAAAAAGCCACTTAGGATAAACCAGCTTATTCACACGTGCTATGGTAAATCATTTCTGCAGTAGCCAAGTTTCTCTTTTTGTTCCAGTGGCAGGTCAATTCCCGGGAGGTCAAGCAGAGGTGGAGACTTTAGGGAATTGGAGGAGCCGTTCCCCTCAAAAATTTCAGTTGGAGAGTATGGAGCTCCTTATAGCCCCAATATTTTATAAATATTTCATAAAGATTCTAAATTTCTACAGTGTTTTCTAATGTTCATCCTTTTTGCTCCATACATTTTTGGGAATTGAAATTGTTTCCATGCTGTCCTCCCCCAAATTTTTTTTATCAATCTGTCACCCCCAAGCCAAGGACCAAGTCTCTGCCTTTGAGGTCAAGCCGAGGATGCAACATTATAATACGGAGGAAGTTGGTCATGTTTTGGTGCAAGCGGAGAAAAGGTGTAATTTTGAGGCAATATAAGAGTATCAACAAACTGATGGAGGTCTTTTAGGAGTCCGTTCCAAAGAGCTGATGCAGCAACAACTAAGGGCGGTTGCAGAACATCAGAGTGGATGAGATAGAGATGGGAAATGTGGAAATTGAATGTACTGACATCTTGGTTCTATGGTTGGGATCCTAATCTGCAAATCTAAGCAGATTGGCTAGATTTCTCTAACAGCTGATCTTGAACTGCCACTTCATTTGTAAAGATTAGATGAGATTTGGATTAGGCAATGCTGAGTGCAGTTTTTGCATGGAATGTTAGATTCTCTGTGTATGCCATTCTACGGTATGTGAATTTTTCTGTTCTGTTGTTCAAATTAAAACATTAAAGTCGTGTGCATTGTATTAAAAGCCGTCTCACCGGGTGTTGTTTTTCAGCCAGAGTTCAGGAGTTCAGTGGTACCGAGCAACTTCTGGAGAGGCGAGCAAGATACAAGTTTGACACGGATAAAAATGGTGTTTTCAGTGTCCAGTTCTCTCCAGATGGTTTGCATGTAGTCATTGGCTGCGGAGATGGAGCCATTCAGGTGAATCAATTTGGCGTCATTTAAGGGGATTGCTTCGATGTTGTAACGAAATTTATAATCACAAAATATGGATCCAATTAAAGAGAAAGTCATTGGGTGTTGTCTAGATGAATTTTAGGAATATAATAAATTTGAGGGATGCACTCTCCCTTGTGCCTTATATATATATATCCCTTATATATATATATATATATATATATATATATAAATATATATATATATATATAATCTCTGTGTGTATTAATTTATAATCCGTCCATGCAACACCGTTTAGGAGTGTGTTCAAAGCATGGTGATGCTCTGTGTGTACGTTGATTGAATTTTAAAACAATGTGTAGGCAGTTGACAGCAGGGATGCATCTCTGGTGAAAGATCTACGAATTGGACGACAAGTTGCCGTGGCCGTCACGATGTTGCGTTTCCATCCGAAGAATAGCAATGCATTCTGGGCAAGCACAGCCGAAGGAAAGGTTTATGCCAGCAACATACTTGATGGAACATGTCAGGCCATTCTAAATGGTGCGTCTTTTTAGTATGTACAATACAACTAGAATTTAATATTGCCCTTCTTCCAACATACTTTGCTCAGAAGTGCACTTGCCTCGACGACGCAATTGCTGTTGTAATGCAGAGAAATTATGCGCAAAGGACTTGCTCAAGGTCCCTACGCAGTGACTTTCTGGACGGAGTCGAACCCGCTCACTCAGCGCACACTGAGCGTTATGGGCCGACCGTTCTAACCAATCGGCCACCGTGGCATATGTAGTGCAATATCTTTTATTGTGTTTATTCTATTTTATTGTATTGTGTTTGAGGATTCCTACATAAATTAATGCTCCAAATGAATGAATGAATGAATGAATGGACAAATGAATATGTGCTTTAACTGATGAATCATACTGGACCTCTCAATAGACTTTCGAAATACTGTTCAATTTAGTTCAGTTCATTCAATTTACTTCGTCTGAGTGGATTGAATTTATTCTTCTGCCTGTCACTCCAGCTACACATGAAAAGATCTCTGTCACCCTAACAGGTTAATACTACTCGTAAGGATGCTTTTACGACAGTTGTTGCTATTTGCAATTGTGTCAAAAAGTTTTGCTAAGAGTTGTCAATTGTCAATTGTTAAACATTTCAGTTTATTGTCTCTCAAACAATTAAGGAAATTTTAATATTAAACTGAATTAAAATTGACTTAAATTTGGGTTTGGTAAGGTAAGTTATATGCCAATTGATTTGAATGGTGAAGTATGCAACAGTTGGCTAATGTTTTGGGTGGTTGCTGCAAAGTACCTAGGACCTATGTCAGATGCAAATTTCCAAAAGACACACTCTGAAACGGCCAGTATCTCTTGGAGCCTCATCAATAGCCTTTGTGTTCTGAAGTGATGACATAATGAGTAGGCCATTTCTATTGCTTGACCCAATTTAGGATCAAGGTTTCAGACTGCCTTACAGTAGAATTCCCACTTAAAGACGTTTGCATGTTACAAGCAGTTTGCATATTGTACACTTAAGCTTATTTACACTGGCAAACTATGCAAACTCTACCAGCTTTGGTATAGGTGGGTATCTCTGTGTAATTGGGTATTTGTGTATAATTATAATTGGGTGTCTGTGTGTAATTGGGTACCTGTGTATGATTGGATATTTGTGTGTAATTGGGTATCTATGTGTAATCATTCATTTAACTGCATTGGTAAGAACTTAGGCTGTGTGTACCTCTGCGAAGTAGTGTACAGACTGCGATTTTCTTCCCAATTCTGACTTATTTTAGAGATTTTATCTCGGGTTAGTACGGTCCTTGCATGGGAACCCTAAAAATGGTGCTTGCCTGATTAAACTCTCTTTAAAAAATGAGCAAGTTTGAGGCCATATGCAGCACCTACAGAGAATGTGAAATATTTGCATCTAATTGGGTATCTCTGTCTAATTGCATTTATTTATTTTACAGAACCAAACAATGAAATAAACTGTCTTGCATTCAATCGTGAAGGTGATTTACTGACTACGGCTGGCAGAGATCATAGCATTCGGCTTTACGACACAACTACAATGCAGGTTAGAAACTCCAGAGAAGCTAGTTTCATGTCATGAATGTTACAGCAGACAATAGAAAGAGAGAGAGGGAAAGGGAGAGAGGGAGGGAGAGTATCTACCAAACAGTGTATTTTTACCAGTATGTTACTATTCAACACAAGGTCAGAAAAATATTCATTTATAAGCTATAAAAGTTATTGTTCAACATAAATAATTGTTTTGAGGGATGTTTTTGTTTTAATGATATTTAGAATTTCATGTTACTATTCAACACAAGATCAGACAAATATTTATTTATAAGTAGAGCTCTAAAAGTTATTGTTGGACATAAATTTTTGTTTTGAGGGATGTTTATATTTTAAAGATATTTTGAATTTTATGAATTTTAGAAACCATTGAGATATTTTTATCATTCCATAGATTTATATTGAGTCAGGGCAGAAATTGCATAGATTTTACAAACAGTTGTCAGTGGGTGTCTTTTGCGTTGGCTTTAGGTGACAAAGGTGTATGAGGGGCAGTCGATAACCAAGGCTCCTGAAGACTTCATTGGGCACTCCAATAAAATATTTGTTGTTAAATATCACCCTGATGACAGCAACGTATTCCTGAGTGGAGGATGGGATAATTTTGTTGGAGTAAGTCTCAATTTGAATGCTTCACTTTTGAATCAAGTCATGTTGTGGCCTAAAAGTAACTCGGGCATGCTTTGATTTATAATAGGGCTTCAGTTCGATTAATATTTTTAATCGTGATTAATCTTAACGACTAAAGAATTTGATTGCAATTAATCACACATTCATTGAAATTTTGAAAGTGTATTTTAAAGGTTCACGATTCAAATAATTATATCATAATTCTAGAACCAGTACCTCAATCTATAACTTTAGCAGTCCAAAGCTGGAAATACAGCCAGGTATTCAAGGAATTGTTATGACCAATGAAACTGGATATTTCCTAGCTAAAATGACTAGAACTTTTTGGGTTTCAGCATGCTCTTTCCACTCAGGGGTGCTACCAGAAAAGTTTCCTGGGGGTGCTCATATTGCAAATGTCAGTGGCGTGAAGATAGCACCTCTGACCCCCCCTTTCAAAAAATAAAAACTCATAGGATTTGGATCAATTGTGTAGGTTAACTTTTCCAGGGCACCCCCAGCACCCCCCCTAGTTGCACCCCTGCTTCCACCACTGCAGTGGACAAGAATCCACGTTAATCTCCAGCACATCTCTATAGAATTTGATTTTTCCCAGGGAATCAACAATTTGTCCAAATGGTGCTGACTTATTGCATGCATTGTCGATTTCAAATGTTATCACTCTGTCATAGACTTCCCAAGCCTGAGCAGCAAAATAGAAATGTTCTGCGCATGCTTTGAGTAGTGCTGGTCTTCCACCTGGTGAACAGTTAGGGGAGGAACAAAGAACCTACATGGAGTCTATTATGTGTCCAGCTACTCCCAAGTAGCTGAGGCTAGCAACAGACAAATAATAATGTATGTATCTGGCTATTTATGTAGCACCTTATAAGAACCTCTCGAAGACT
The DNA here is from genome assembly GCA_959347315.1 of Bimastos eiseni. Lineage (NCBI taxonomy): Eukaryota > Metazoa > Annelida > Clitellata > Crassiclitellata > Lumbricidae > Bimastos > Bimastos eiseni. The sequence continues at coordinate 11,695,841 of OY365819.1, forward strand.
CCAAACTAATCTGCAGTTCGCGCTAAGCAAATTGTACTGTTCAGCAGGTGCTGTATTTTGGCTTTCTCACTGTTATACAAGTAATTAATTTGGCTATCTGGATGAAGTAACAGAATTAGGAAAATAACTGATAACCTATTAATTTGAAAATGCTGATTAATTATAAAAGAGAATTTTTTTAATACTTTTTTATTTAGACTTTTTATCCATTACTTTTTAACGTGTTTCTTGCATCAATGCCCGATGGGAAGTGGAAGCTTTGAAACTAACCCGCAACCCTTAAAACTGTCGATATGAGAATAATAGTTTTAATTTATGATACCTGCTTACATTTTATAATACACAGACGCCAATGACTTTTCTAGATTTGGGATGGTCGCACGGCAAAAGGACTGCAGCGGCATATATCTGGACCTCATATTGCTGGTGATGGCTTGGATATAAAGGTCTGCTGCTATTTTTTACTTGGTTTTTGCCTGCCTTCTTCTCGTCATTTCAATGCCATCTACTTTCTTGTCCATCTGTTGATGTCCAGCTGGGACAATAAAATAAAGAAATGAGTTTTTTATCAATATTATATCAAATTTTGAAATGATCTCCTTCATTATCGGTGTTCAATAATCGGTTATATGCAAAATCAGCAAAAATTGATACTGGCACAGCTCAGCTCTATGTCAACATAATATTTTGGGTCCTTGAATTGCTGCTTGCTGAGTTGAAGTGTTGATTTCGACTTTCAAAAATGAATACCAATACAGTGTTCACGTTGTATTTGTTGGGCAACAGTTATCTTCATGTGGAAACAATGGAAAATTGTTTGACTAGCACATGGCAAAACATAAATACAGAGAAAGTCCATTCTGTCTGTGTGCACTGAAGTGGTAACTGAAGACTGAAGACTGCTTTACTTAATTACTCGAACTGCTGGATTCATGCAACTGGGTCAGTTGAGAAGAGGTCAGTTTGCTTTGTGTGGACCTTTGGTAAATTATTTTCATGCAGCTTTTTGCAGTGAGCATCAGGAATGAATCGAGTTTGAATCTTTTGCTGAGTCCGAGTATCGAGTAATACCAGTTGAATTTTGCTGATTCCAAGTCCGAGTTTCGACTATCTAAAAAAGTCTTATTCTCTTGATTTTTAGTTTGGCAGTTTCCACAACTTTTATGAATTTTGTTAGTTTTGCCCTAGTTTACACTAGGAAGTTGTAATTAGTAAGCACTATTAGTAGCAGTTTTGTGGTTTTAGTTATGTTGATTGTCATTTTGTAAATAAAAATAACATTATTTGTTGTTCTCACTTAGGTCGTTTTTAAATTAATAAATTCAATTTTTGTTTCAAAACAGAAACTCAGAAACATTAGTACTCTGACCCATTGTTTGTCCAAGTCCGAGTTTATGCCAAGTACTACAAAACTCGGACTGAGCCGAGTTTCAGTTCATCCACAGTGGGCATGTAATGAAGTGTTAATATTTTTGACTTTCCTCATAATTATGACGTGATATATAGAAGGCTTGTAGTCATACCATATAGCATTATAAGCATTGTATGTATCTGCATAGCTGTATAATTTTTTCCATCTGATATAAGTGACATTCAAGTGATAACAATTTTCCTTGTTGCATGGAATGTAATGGCATGTCATATAGCCATCATATAGCTTTAACATTTTGCCACACATGTATGCAAAACAGTGTAACATTTCTCCATATGGCATGAAGCATAGTAATCATGTATCCCTGATAACTTTAACGTTTCCATTATGGTAATGGCATTACTGTTATAACAAGATAAATATCTTTATTGCGGCCAACTGCTTATACTGCACTTTGGTTTACAAGACATAGCATAAAGCATTCCTGTCAAAAACGTTTTCCTCGTGAGGTTGCCTGCCCTAGGGATTATTCAGTCATGCAGTCTCGACTACCCTGAGTAGGACTGAAGTAGTGTAAGGAGTGGATTCAACACATGGCCCGGCTTGTTTGCAGCAGCCATTCAAGATTACATGTTTCATGTCTGTTATTGGCATAATCTATTAATAATTGATACTAAAAACTGTTTGCCTTGTGCCTAAAATCTTTCATGTTATTTGGTGTTGACTGAACACAGATGTGTCAAAGCCAGTAGAATACTGAGCTATAAGAGATGTCTTTTGGGCTGTACAGAATGTCCACTTTGCCTTTCTTCACTTCACCTAGGAGCAACATGATACATTATTCTTAACAATGTTCTTCCTACCGAATGTGTTGTAAATTAAAAGATGGTTAAACATGCATCCAGAAACCTTGTTCATCCAAATGAGATGTTAAAACTGGATAATTAACTGCCACTAAATGGTTCTGAAGGTATGCATGGTCAGATAAATTGCAGTTTTACCCTTCTGTATAATTGATATATTTCGTTAATTAAAAATTTGTTATGTTAACGTGTTGCATAATCAACAAATTATTCATAACCATAACCAACCATTTTTATTGCAATATGTTGAAATATGTGTATACAGTTCTTTCCAAATGTAGTTTTGTTTCCATTGTACATTATAAAATTCACATAGAATACTTTGTCCAACAAGTCATCCAATTATAACAGTTATCTATACAGTAATTTGTGAATTTTTTGCCAGTAAATTTAACTAGAAATTAGTGAAAATGTGCCTGACACAGACACATATTCGTTGCCACTGTTTTTTCATTAATATTATTTGTCATAGCAATAGGGCTTTAACACGTATTTTCTAAATAATCTAATAGCAAATGTCTTCACAGCCATGATGAGAATAATTATGGGCCTTTAATGTGGCCGACATTAAATGAAAAGATTGCAAGCCCTTGCATTAGAGACTTTCTGGGCTTCTTTGTCTATGTTTGCTCAGGCCCCATGTGTCTGATCTTCTGGAGCTGATAAATAGTGATGGGCAGCAATCATTTAATACCCGAAGCCTACTTAATGCACAAGAGGAACTGAGTATTTTGTTTCTACTGTCTATACCTGTCCGTGATGCTTCAGATGAATGTATTCTGTACGTCTGAAGCAGCTGTGTATTGATGCAGCCTTAGAAAACCATGATTGTTAGAGCAGAAGATACAGAGCGTTGCTTCTCATATTGACCCTGTGCCGCTCTGTGAGTGATTGTCTGCCAGACCATAGATTGATTAATTATCGGAATAAAGACGAGAACACAACGCAGTGTTCTTATAGTTCATACATAGCAGTAACAAAAGAGTATAGTGGTCAGAAACAGTGATGCGAGCCCTTCTACGAAATCTACATTTTATGGCAACTATGATATCTAAATTAAATATAACCAGCATCATGCCAGGCTATGAATATATCATTTATTTTGTCAACTGTGATAGCATGTCATTGATACTTATCATTTTGGAATATTATGATATTAAATTACAGGTGTTATAGTATAAGTGTTCTTACCAAGCAGCAGAAATGTTTGTTATTACATTGGTGAATCTTCTATGACATAAGAATGTAATAATAGTATTTGGTGAGTAAAAGATTGGCATGTGTTCCCTAACATATGATAGGAGTAAATGGTTTCACCATGAGTAACTAAGCCATTGGCAAATTCATCTTATCGCTTCTGATTGAGTAAAGGCGGTAACAATTGGTGTTTCTTCTTTTGTTTTCTAGAACAACATGATTCTGACGGCTTCGTGGGTGCTTTCGGATGCATTGCAGCTTTGGGATTTTGGTCAAGGCAGTCTCATCCAGAATCTGCCTTTTAAGCACGACGTTAACGGTGCTTTTCTGTACAGCTGTCGCTTCTGCAACAAGTCCCTAGTCATCGCTGGAGGATCTGGCACCAACAGCGTCCAGGCAATCAGGCTGAAAAATGCTAAGGTATTCTAAAATGGTTACGGTAGATTAATTAATTCATTACGAAAATTTATATAGCACCCCTTCAAGGTTACTACTCAGGAGCTCTCCCAACTCAACCCTGGCTGAACAGAACGGTCTGAAGGCTACTATAAAACGCTTCTGAGTGGACCCAAGGCATAAGACACAGTGATAATGGGAGCCCATTCCATGCCATAGGGCCAACAACAGAGAAGGCACGATGCTGTCTAATTACAGTTCGATGCTGTCTAATTGCAGTTCATGTACGGGGAACCCTGTGTGGAAGAGCGGAGAGCACATTGTCCCTGCACGCCTTGGTAGAGCATCAGAGCTCTAGATGATAGAAGGTCGAATGTGCAGGCCCTGGGAAAGTTGGAACAAGGTTCAATCTGTGTTCACAGTTCTTAAGCAGATACGAGATGATAGCAGAAGACCACATGAGAGATGTTTAACACTTTACTGATGAGAAGCATTAGTTTCACAGTTGTTTTTAGTACAAGCTTATTTTCAAGGGTCAGAGATGTACATTAGCAGGTAGGTCAGAGGTCAGACCGTGTACATCAGCAGGTAGGTCAAAGGTCAGAATAATACAATAGCAGGTTAGAAATTTGCAAAGATTATTGAAATTTAATATAAGTTGATTTGATGTTTGTTTTCAGAGCAGGTGGGATGATATCATAGAGCAGTTTTAGAAAGAATTGTTTAACCCTCTGACGACCAGTGTTATTGATTATGCCTGACACTGTAGTACACTCTGGTCGTTAAAGGGTTAACCTAGTATGAAGAAATTCTATGTACGTCTTAGTGAGTTGGACTCAACCACCAAGACAGATGAATTGGATTTTATCAAGGTGGAGATGTTTAGAGGACATCCAAAGATCCAGTATTGCGGTGGCCTCAAGGACCGTACAGCAGCTGCATAGGCTGGGCCATGGGTAAAGGTTCATGTGTTATTGGCGTATTGATGAGGCGATACCACCTTGAGAGTTAGTATGCCTGATAAGTCAGTGATGTAGAGTATAATGAGAAAGTGGTGCCATAGACAGGGCTTGAAATGGGATGGTATGTCATACAGGCATCTCTCCTGGCCGAGTGCAAGCATACCAGTACTTTTCCAGACCAACAGGCCATACATGATAGGTGAGGGGAATGATTCTTGTAACCATACCGATACCTCTTTTTTTCCACTTCAAGCCCTGTCCATAGGTGAACTTTGAGGTAACCGTATGGATATTGGTCCAGGCGGAGCGTGTGTGGGCCCATAGACATAAGAGACAGAATGGTTATAATTATAGCAATGAGTGGAACCAAAGGAGTGTAGAGTCAGCAATACCAAAGATTTAGATGAATTCTTCAGTGTGATAGCATGGTCCACTGTGTCAATTGCTTCATTTAAATGAAGCAAGACGAGTAACATGACCTTAAGTGAGTATGGAGTGATTCATTGGAGTGATTCAGTGGAGTGGTATATCCGGAAGCCGGATTGGAGGAGAGCATTAGGGAGTTGGTGTCAAGGTAATCTACCAGAGGGAAGGATATGCATCTTCCTAAGATATTGGAGATGAAGGAAAGGTTGGAGATGAAGATGAAGTAATAGTTGGAAGGGGTGCTTTATGTAGGCCCTGGCGCCTAAATGATGCAAACACCGCTACCCTTTTGTGGAGCGGAACAGAACCCTTCGCAGTTATGATAATTAAGTTTTCAGTTGCTTATGTATGTGAATGAGAGTATCATAAGCTGATAAGTAAATAAAGGTTATGATGAGCTTGTAAGTCATATGCGTTAGCAAGTATGAGATTTACATAGGGAACAATTTACCCAAGCAGAGCAAAGACTTGCGTAAAGATGCGTGAGTTTAGCATGCAACTGGAGCTTCAAATTGTTTATTTATCCAGCAACTTCTCACCCAAGGGGATGGCATGCAAATGTCTGAATAGTTTATAGGAATTTTGGACACATTACTCCAGCCATGCATACTGATTGGTCATTGGCTATGCCTTGCCACATAGTATGCCTGCTTTAAGTATACTGCACACTGAAAAATGAATACTGGCAGCAGTGGCGTTTGGCCAGAATGTGCTTCAGATGTTAGCTGTTCAGATGTTCGCTTGGATATTGCCAAGGAGGAGGAGAGTCCCTGTTCAAATCCAGCTGAGTAAATATCCCTCTTGAGTAAACGTTATTCACCTTTCTGTAAATATGCCTTAGACTGCCACTATATAATATTATATGGCTTGGATGCGAACCGAAGCCTCCTGGTCTCCCAAGCATCTTAGCAGCTGCTATCGACCTGACGGCACTCGCACAGATGGCTACATGCATGCGGCTGCATAATGTTTAGCAGTTTATGTAGTGCATTTTCATATATGCAAAATAGAAACACTGTATAGATTTGAATTAGTGACTTTTCTATAAGGGCATTACCGGAAATCGCCTCGGATATTCGCCTCGGCCGAATATTGGACTATTCGGAAGTAATTGCCTCGGCAAATATTACACCCGCAAATAGCTAAAAATAATTTTTTTTGAAAAAATAATTTTTTTTATAAAATAATATTTTTTCATCAAATAAATTCAAGACTAATGGACTTACTTATAAGTTATTGATTAATTAAACAAGAACTTAACATTCCATTGAATTTTCTGTAAAATAATGATGTTCATTTATATATTTTAATTTCTTTTGGTTGCATTCCCCAAATCAGTAATTCTCTTGCTTGAATTGGCTCCATTTACTTTCTGGTAAACAGTAGTGAGCAAAGACGTTGTTGATAACTTCATATTTCAAATTTTTTAACAAGGTTTTAATTTTTTTTCACAAATAAAATGATTAAATAATAAATATATTGTTATAGCTTGGAGTGCCACGATATGCTATATGAAGGATATTGCTATTGTCTCTGCATTACTATAGATTAGTCTCCTTAACTATGCATGATTGCACGTGGCAGGTTAACTACGCTTTGCCTACGGATGGTACTCGCCGAGTCACTGGCCAGATTTGCCGCTACTATTCGGTTCGTACCCGGATCCGGCAAATAGTGCATCCTAATACTCGGATTCGGTACCCGGTGGAAATTGTCTACTCGGTTATGCCCTATTTTCTATCGCTTTGGTTTTTATGGAGCTGACGAAGAAGTAAACTATTGAAGGTTATTGCGATGTCAGTTTGTTGTCTGTGAGGAGAGTACAAAAAGCAAGATTGACACTTGGTAGGGATATTTCAAGTCCAATCTGATTAGGAGGGCTGCATTGATATGATGACTGTCTGATCCACAACAGCGGTTGATAGAAAGATTGTAATATAATGAGTTTGGATGAAGTATGTAGATGGCATCATTGACGGACCCTCTAGGAGATGCTATCAATTTGTACAGCCCTTGGCACTGTAATTTACTGTAAGGAGACGTTTCTGTTGCACCGGCTTTTAGTTTCTAGTGACTCAGTTTTCAGTTTTTCTCTGTAAATATAATTATTGTTAATTCCTAAATGATAAATATTATATTTACTCAAAATGTGGAATGCACGCAGAGTCGCACAGATATGTGAACATGAGACGCTGTTGGCCAGTCGCTCGTTGAAATGCGGTTAGACCTACAGATGGTTGAAATAGATATTGTGAGTTTTGAGATGTTTCTTAATGAGAGATGAGACTGGGGTTTGAAGAAACAGTAGCAGTCAATTCCTTTTGCAGTATGTCAGAATGCAGAAGAACTCATCTGCTTTTTGCATGTCGGCTCAGCCAAAATGCCCATGACGAGGACTGCTGGCTGCAGACGGATATAACGAGAGACTATTGAGTTAAGCTGTCTATTTCACAACAGACCAACATATATTACACTAGAAGTCAGTTAATTAGTCTCACTGGTCTTTTATCTGAACTTCTGGGACATGGAACTAACTTTGAGCATATGGCGCCTACATACTACATCAGTTACGGTGATACCAAATGGAGCAATTTTTTCTTGCTCAAAATAGTCTAAATTGAATTTCCTTTTGATTTACTTCACGTCAATTCACTATTCGTTGAGCCATCTGTTACGCTAGAGGTCAGTGAACGCATTGACAGAATGAAATATATAACTGTCAGGTATATTGGCAAACACACATGCGGAAACGCGCACTCACAGATACACACGCTCATGCTACATTCAATACACACACTGGCAGCGCTTCTGAACAACTCACCATATACATTGCCTTCAAGATATCGAGAATGTTTCGCTCATGCGGTCATTGAAATATCCAAATATCATTACACCATTCCTTTACTTAAATCAATCCACTGGTTTAAAATACACCAGCTAATAGAAAACAAAGTAATATTGCCTAACTATGCTAAAACACACTCTGATCTCCATAAGTTGTTCCACTTCATTCAATCTGGTCCTCTTCTGTCTTATAGCTAAAAAAATTTTGATTGCCCCATAGCCTTAGTTGTTCCGCCTCTCTGGAACAGACTCATCAGAATTAAGCCAAATATCTGATCCATCCTACAAACTCACCAAAGCCTCACCTCTTGCTATCTCAATGCAGGTCTTTCACTCAACACTCAAAACACTGTTCTTTCTCAATTCATTTCCTGAGCTATCCACGTCCTTAATACTCGTTTCAAATGTAAACACCACCTTCCATAACCATCTGCCTGCCCTTTACATGACCTTGAGCCGATTATGCCCTCTACCTTTCGATTTTGTTTTGACTATGCACCTGTGAATTAACTGGTCCCTGTAACTTGACTTCTTGAGATTACGATTAATTGTGTTATATGCCTGTTACAGACAGCTCAAGAAACCTTTTCAAGCCATCTTAACAGTAAAGACACTTCTTTTCAGATCTTTTAGATTGCCATGTTAGCAACCTTGTGAGGTTCTGAAAAGGTGCGCATCAAGTTGCCGGATGCACACATACATATAATATGAATGTATACATACTACTTATATATAGAGTTACTGTATAATTTTGTAGTCGGTGTATGATTACATGTATATAATATACATGTTTATGTGTGTATATATATATGATTAAATTTAGGTTATGGTTGAAACGGACTTCAAGCAATCCGTCTTCACGCTGGATGTTGATAAAAGTGAGCAGCAGATAGCCATTGGTGGAGCAGGTAGACAAATGCTGTTACTAAAGAATTCTTGATGCATGACCACAGCAGAAAACAAATGCTCTCGAAGAATTACCATTGAAGAATGTGATGTACATTTCATCACCTGGTGCTTTAGTGTTGTTGGACGCATTTGTACATACGCTTTGTTATGTGTTCACTGCATGCTCTTCTAAAACTGAACTTGTGAAATGCTGCTGTTTGTTGAACTGTTTTTTGGAAATATTAATTGGTGGTTCTACATGTGCTGATAGCTGGAAATGTAAAGAATGTACGGTGTAAAAAGCGGATTGCAGTGCGCCTTAGTTGAAAGATCCTTCAATCTCAAGACTATGCTTCTGCAAGGCATGTAAGTGATGTTGTTACTACCATAATTTCTTTGGCTTGTTTGCTGAAGAGGTCAAACTAGAGAAGAACCTCTGAAGATGTGGAAAATATGGGATTTGCATGAATCTCGTAGTTCCTTGTTGAAATGAAACAAATTGAGCTTCAGAAACTCAGCTCCATTGCCTCATTGTTCATCATTTCCATTTGTTTTGTTTTGATCAGTCATTAAGTTGCGTTTTTTCTGTTCATGTACAATTTTAAATTACACTCTGATGCATTTGTAACCTGATTTCAATTTTTACTTTCTGTATTATTTACCATTTAAGTTGTTACTGTGAGCCTGTTAAGATGCCATAAATGCATTAGGCTAAATTTGCAGTTCAAATCTGACATAATGTGCGTGCAAAGAAACTGTTTATTTGCGCAGTGCGTTTTCTGAATGATGTGTATAGCCACTGTGAAGAAGAGTATCTACATGTGAAAAAGAAAGTGATAGTGTTGAAAATGGGATGAAGAAACTTGTGTTGTTTTTTTTATATTGGGAGAAGGTCCTGAAGGTTGGTGGTAGAAGAGAAGGTTGAGGTTGAACCTGAATGAGAAGAGAAAGATGCTGTTAAATGGGAGTTTGAATGACGATTGGTGGATCAAGCAATTTCAAGGAAGATTTCAGTCCTATCCTTTCTACTGCACCAGTGCCAGCAGGAAAAATAGGACTGATGATGTGAAAGAGATCATATTAGGCATATATAAATCTTCATGTTAGGATTCAACACATGCATATGAAATATATATATATATATATATATATATATATAATATATATATATATATATATATTTCTGAATGATGTGTATAGCCACTGTGAAGAAGAGTATCTACATGTCAAAAAGAAAGTGATAGTGTTGAATATATAATATATATATATATATATATATATATAGTCACGATATCTGCTGTGATATGAACAGAATATACAGCTGTGAAGAAGTGTTTTCTGTGTTTTTATACAATTTCGAAAAAATATTGACTATATTCTGAAAGTTTTGATTGACATTATAGTTTGCATTTGATAACTGTTTGGAATTTCTATGTTAAATTTAGTCTATATGAAGGCTATATGGACAATTTCCAAGAACCGCAACATTTAGTTGGATTGTAGTTTTCAGACCAATCAAATGACGATAGCGAAGACAATAGATCATATTGATAATTACAAGACAAAAGAGTATATTAACTGATTTATGTACTGGTCTAATAATATTTCACACTCGCATACAGAATATACCAATTCTTTAAAGTGTTGTATTTTGTGAGTGCTGCGCAATTACACGAGGTTGCTCTATTTTAAGGACGGCAGTTGAGTTGGTGGGGAGAATATGTATGACCATTTTCTACATAGACCTGGCGTCTTTTATCTGTTTCAGGGCCTATGTGTATGCCCGCCTTCAAGACTTTCTGGGCTGAACCTAGGCCTTGGTTATAGGCACGAACGTTGGTTACAACAGATTGAAATGTCCATAAATTCTTAAGTAAGCCTTTGTTTAACTGGAACGCGCTAGCGTTGATAGCTTACATAGCTTACAGATGCTCTGTACGAGCTACTCGATCATGTCACGATGTTGGGTCTGCTTTTCTTCGTTTGACTGCTTTTCTGCGTCTTTATCCTTGCCTTTGCGACTCTGCGTGCCTTTCATTTTACGCATTCTAGCTTTCGATGCCTTCGAAAGTGTGTCGAGGATATTTTTAGCTCGCAACAACAACGGTGGCTCCATGGCGAAGAGCATTGACAGCAGTACGAAGTACGATCGATTATGCATTTTGTTCAGGTTTGTTGATGCGGTGACGTTATGGTAGACTATTTTCTACGGATTTATTGATGCGGGTAGAAATTCTGACTGAACTCAGTGGAGTTTACCATTTCAGTGACGCGCTCAGTCATTGGTCATTATTACTCCCACTACCCAGCTGTTATGTCAGATGGTTGCGTTCCCTCTGCCGCGCTGGCGTTTGTGGCGGTATGAACAATCGCACGTCGTGTAATATGCTTATGGTTTTTAGCTGGCTTAGTGACAAGCATTTATCTTCTGTAACACGGGACGGACCTTACCTCTCCTGGTGCGCAGAGCACAAATCGTCTGCTATGGCTATGTGCGTTTCAGCGTCGTGGCTTTGCTTCAGTGGATTGTGGCTCGGCGGGCTATGCAAATCATCGAGCCGCTGTAGCGGATAGTGAACGTCTTCCGGCAACAGCAGCAGCAACCACGAGCATCAGCAGAAACGAAAGGCTAGGCAGAACTAAGGGAAAGAGGGAAGTAACTGTGGTGGAGAGAGACTGGGCTGCTTCGAAGTTTCGTGTATACTTGCAGCAACGCGGTAAGTGTTTGTTTCCGGCTTTCGTGATTTAATGCGTCCCACTCTCGTTTTTCTTCGCTAAACTTGGATCGGATGTTGTTAAGGAAATCCCAAGCAAATGATGATGTCTTCCCGAACGATATGGAAACTACATAATTATAGCGTGCTAAAATAGTATCGACAAAGGGGCGTAGGCGATCGAATGACCTGCGAAGCCAATTAAATTCAAATTACTTTAACGACAACGGATGACATCAGATGCAGCTGCCTTTTGCACGCGTTTCCTTTTTATTATTGGACTGAAGATTTCTGTTAAATTAGTGAAGAGAGAAGTTTTAAAGAACGTTTTATTGCAGTGTAGAAACGGACATAATTTCTTGTCATTTGCCCGCAATGAAGCCATATTCCCACGTGGGCCTTCTAGAACTCTTATTAGTCCCTTCAAATCTTGATAGAGCTAGACCGCAATGGCGCCGCATTAAATTTTGGTTCTTTGTTGGTTCTTGGTTGAAATCAGCGCAATGCGCTTTCGTGCAAGACTTGTTTTGTGAAAGCGCGCTATAAATGCTTAGTTGTATTGTATTGTATAGATGTGATGGCTCATAAATAAATAAGACATTAAAATAGGTAAAAGCTACCAAGGTTAAGAGACAAATAATAGAATAGCCCTAAAACAGTGACTAAATTGAGTGGGATTTACACGTTCAACATTTTCGGCCAAACATGGACCCCCACACTTTATGGGCCCCACACATAGAAAAGATTTTAAAAAAATATTTTATGATTATTGTTGTTTGGTAATTCTGATAGTAAAAATGAGGCAATAAACTCATTACAAATTATTCAATAACTACTCGTCTTAATATACACAACTTTCGCACATGCGTTGACCCTATTGGAGTTTCCATTATCAGACAGATAGATCTCAAAATTAGCCAGAAATGCTATTGTCAGACCCGTTTCAATGATAAGACCTATTTTCACTTGCTTATGTAAACACTTGCTACCTCACATGATAGGATCTCGAGTACCATGTGATGCATTATCTAATGTAGTGATCATTGTGGCGCTGATGATGATGATAATAGGATTAATAACAATTGTAATAATAATAATAATAATAACAAAGTAATATAACCATTCTTATTATTTACTGTTATTGTTAACGTTAAAAGTGTGTGCATTGGGGATGAGTTTTGGCATGCTAGTAAATGCAGAGAGGTTGATTGTGAGGCCTGTGTTAATTATTGCTATGACAAATGTTCATTATCACTAGGAAACACCCCTTTTGTACGCACTGGATGGCATGCTCTGCCAACAGCCAATGGGAGCAGGGTGTACAGAGGAGACATCTCTTGTGTTGCCTTGACCTTTGCTCAGAATTAGGTATACAGAACTGCAGAACATTTTCGTAATGCCTAGGCTCTGAGTTTTCCTTACCTAAATCTGCCTTTCCAATTGATGCACTGACATTTCTGGAAGATGTAAGAAAAATACATGGACAGTTCACAGTAATTATTACTGCATTGTGAATGTGTGTTATTTGAATCGTTGCTTAAAAGCAGAGCTTGATTGTCCATTTCAAAGGAAACTGGGCAGTATCTTGGAGCCCAATGTTGTGTTTAATTACCAGTTATTGAGGGTTTGACCATTTAATTTACCTCAAGAAAGCTCAGTACATTGAAAAGCATTGGTTTCAACCCAGATGTCAAAAAGGGACACAATTCATCGGATTTCACCCCCAGGCTCTTTAGCCTTCGAGGTGCTGTTTTGAGAAGAACCCCACGTTGCCTTGTGCTTAAAACTCAGTTGTATTTTATGGCATTCATATTAGGGCATAGCCGGAAATCGCCTCGGACATTCGCCTCGGCCGAGTATTGAACTATTTGGAAGTATTCACCTTTGCAACTATTACACCTGCAAATAGCTAAAAATAACTTTTTTGAAAAAATATTTTTTTTGAAAAAATGATTTTTTTCATCAAACAAATTTAGGACTAACGGACTTACTTATAAGTTATTGATTAATTAAACAAGAACTTAACATTCCATTGATTTTCTTTAAGATAATTATGTTAATTTATTTATTTTAATTTCTTTTCGTTGCATTCCCCAGATGGCAACCGAATCAGTAATTTTCCCGCTTTAATTGGCTCCACCCACTTTCCGGTAAACATTGGAGAGTATAGACGTCGTTGATCACTTAATATTTCAAATTTTATAATGAGGTTTAGCATTTTTTCACAAGTAAAGTTATTAAATAATAAATATTATGTTATAGCATAGAGTGAGACGATATGCTATATGAAGGATACTGCTATAGACTCTGCATTGACTATAGATAGTTGTCCGTAGCTGTGCACGTGGCAGGTTAACTACGCTTTGCCTACGGATGGTACTCGCAAGTCGCTGGCCAGATTTGCCGCTACTACTCGGTTCGTATCCGGATCCGGCAAATAGTGCATCCAAATACTCGGATTCGGTACTCGGTGGAAATTGTCTACTCGGTTATGCCCTAATTCATATTGTATTATACAATACGAATTGTGGTCAGAGACATTGTTCTGAATTTGACTAAAAACTTAACTTGATTATAATGCAAGGGCTCTCTTGTTAGGATTTGGTTCTGGTAGTTATTCCAAAAGATACAGTATTTTAAATAGCTTCTGACATTGTATATATATATTTCTTTATATTATTTAAAATTTAGTTTTGTCTATATTTCTAAGAGCTGTAACATGATCTAAGATGATGAGTTTTAATTGTCAGTAACGTCTGTATGTTCACAAATTCACATTCCTCAAAACTAGATTTTGTTCAGCAAGGTTAAAATGATTAAGTGTAATATTTTTTTCACTCAATCAACTGCTTTGCCAATGGCATTTGCAATCTAGTGGTGGCTGTATCAGCAGGATATTTTCTGAATTAAACAAATATTGAATTGAATTATTGTCAAACTGTGCACTTCATATTGGACAGCGGGGTGTCGTGATTTCATCTTGTTGCTGACAACAGTTCACTGAGTACAGACCCTGCTCGCGAGCAACTATTGTCTGCTCGCTTGGTACTATGATGGTGTTAATGAATTCGTGCCAGTTTGAACTTACTTACTCGTTGTGGCCTTCTGATCTTCTAAACATTTTATTTTCTACCAGATTTATGGTACAGATGATGACTTTGGACTGGTGTTTAACATGGAAACAAGCATAGCCTGATTGATAACATGTGCATTATTATAATGATCAATTGATGGCTATATAAAAGTCATTATCTTATGTTAGATCATGTTACAGCTCTTGAAAATATTGGTTTTGAATTGCATGTGAACGAAATTAAGCCAGGTATAGGGTGGCCAAGATACATGGATAGCCTAAGTGGACAGAGAAGGTTGGTAAGATGGACAAAGGACATTCAGTAGCTATTTTAGCTTTCAGCTTTTAATCATAATGTTGCAAAGTATTTATTTCAGCAATTTATTGCTCCTATTGATTATGCACAGAATAATATCACTGTCCTCAGCGAATCCTCATCACCAATAACATATTGATAGACCTTCTTGCTAGAAGCATTCTTCATTTGGGAAAACAAAGTCGCAATAGGCTCGTGTTATGTTGTTAATAATAGCCAATAGCGCAACACAAAGAACATACAAAATCTGAACACTTTCAGAGCACATGAGATCAAAGGGGACATGCCCCCCATTTTGCTGGATATTTGGCAAACCTAGCAAGATGGAAAGTTCAAGAGGCAGATGTGTTTGTGTATGTGTTTTGATTTGTATGTGATATGAAATGGCCATTCTGTTAAGTTTTTTATGTGTATTACTGCACAAATGAATTGAGTGATTCTTTAAGCCGGTGTTTCCCAAACTGTGTTCCGCGGAGCCCTAGGGTTCCGTGAGGTGAAGATAGGGGTTCCGTGGTAAACCCTGTGTTAACACGTTTTCTGTTTTATTCTTCTAAATATGTCACTTTGTGCATAACTTTTTAGTTATAGAGAATTCACAAGTCATTGTCATCCATCTTTGTGTTATTATTAATCTAATCTATGTCTAAACCTAGTATTGTCTGCCAATTCTCAGGCGATTGTACCTACAATAGAATGTGTTTAATTTTGAACTGGGGTTCGGCCAAGAAAATTTAAGATGAAAAGGGTTCTGCGGCCAAATAAGACTGGAAAACGCTGCTTTAAGCAGATTTAGGAAAAACCGCATCGGCTCCCTTTTGGGAAATCGGTCGGATCTGGATGTGTGTGTGCATGGGTAAGTGTGCTGCCTGTATGTGTAGGTCTGTGTTAGTCTTAAATGTTGATTGTTCGGTTGTCTTTAGTCCTAGAACGTTTATGTGTAAATGACTCTGAAATGACTCTGGGCAAAAATGACTTAATGACCTGTTTATTTGTCAAGAGTTGTTTACGATCTGTATGATATTATAACACAGTTCTTCACTGTTATAGCTCGAATTGACTCACTGTGGTTGGACGGACTGGTTCGTCTGTTAGGTAAACTAATAAGTCGCCTGGGGCAGCCGATTTTTAGGGGCCGCCAATTTTTCAAAGTTAATAATTTTTTGGCAGATCCATGAATGAAACAATGTTGTGTTTTTTTTAAATTCTTATTAATTCCAACAACTTTATAAATAAATCATCAAACCGTTGATTATTTCTTTGTTGACTCACATTGGTGGTTAATAATATTCATATATCATATTAATACAATAATACATATCTATTATAATATTGATACTTAAGTGAAAAACGCAACAAAAAAACCCCATAATATGAAAGAGCTAGTCTAATGATTTAATTTTAATCGGTAGTATAATATTATAAGTCAGGGGCTGCTAATAGGTAACTTTGCCTAGGGCCGCAAAATGTCTAGAGCCGGGCCTGGTGGTTGGCAGAAGAACCATTGGACAGCTCGAACGTGATAATGTAAGAGCGTCATATTACTGAGATGGTAGATGCAATGACTGTGATGCGTGTAACTGTTGACAATGCCAGGGTGCAGAAATGAAGTTTCTTGAATGGCGAAAATTGAATCTGTGATGGTGTTAATTACTAACCAGCAGTTATTAATTGCCAACCATTAAATTTGAAACACTGATAGTGATTGCTAATCGGCGCTTCCGAACGCTTTCAAGAACTTCTGAATACCTTTGAGAGAATGTTCTTTAAAGTCGCTGTATGAATTTTCGGTTACATACATACATGCAATGCATGTATGTATAGTATACTTGTACACATACTATCAAGAACATAATGATTTGTACTTGCAGATCAATGATCATCAAAAGCTAGGCAGTACATAAGGACTTAAATTAGTGATTTGTAATTGTATTAATTAATAATTAGTAGTCACAACAAGTTTGCCATTGGAAGTTAACTATCTAAGCGCCAGGCGTTTGCTGCGTCTTCCGGGCTTTGATAAAGATTTTCTGAACATGGCTGATTTGTGGGTGATCTGATTACGAGTTTACTGTTCGTGCACATCACGATCAGATCAGAATCATGATGAATTGTCTTGACCTATTACAAAGGTCACAGCCATATTATCCGTCTTTCCATTTGTGCAGTTGGGTGATTTGGAGGAAGTGACTGGACCAGTGTGAATATTCATAAGGGTGATCATGCTGAAGTGACGAAACTGGTGGATCCATCGCAAAGCTCTTGCCACACATTTCTGTTATGTGGCCGATAAAAGCATGGATGCTATACAGTGGCATGTTGATCAATCACTAGAAGTCTGAAAGAAAGATGGCGTGATGAATTACTCCGCAGCATTCTGCTGAACGCTGGTTAGGTCAGGTGTGGTGCCTGACCGGTTCCACGGTGCTAGATTAGTTTCTGTGTAAAGACAACTTTTTGACCAGGCACAAAACAGGGGCAATTTTTAAATTGTAATGACCAAGATTAAAAAGTATTTGCAAGTAAGTGATGTTTGTTAGAGGAGATAATTCTCCACACTGTACAACAATAATGCATACAATTCTGACAAAGTAGCACTTGCAAGAGTTATTGGAGCTGTAATCGAAAATATAAAAAGCACCACTCGTAAAGGTTAGTGACGATGCCGAACTGGGCCAGTGTAATTACTGACCTTGTGTTATGGGGAACTGGCGACAGATTCTGGGGAGAATGGTTCCGGCTGTACGAGCCAAAAAAAATCAAGACTGGTCTGGGCCTTGGAGGTGCAGATACAAGGGATCACCAGAATGCCCACAACAGCAAACCATAGGAGAACAATGTCAATAGATAAATGGTTATTTTATGCAGTGGGTTGCCCTGCCACCAAATTCATAGACATTATATTTTGTTCAATTTAATAAATTTTTATTGATCCCAACAAGAGAACATGAGTGAATAAGTACATATGTATGTACGTACATATGCAGCGCTCATGAATAAGCTTGTGCCCTGCGCTTAGCTTTAAAGTGGCGCTTCAAAAAATTTGGAGATTAGGATAGATAATTAACAATATTGGAAACAATAGGGAAGAAAAAGAGCCATAAAGGGACAGACGGTCCCATTATTTGGGCTACTATTTTCTTGGATTACAGTAAACAGTGGATAATAAGACAATTCAGTTTGAAAACCATAAACATAACTAGTTAAATAGGAGCCGATCGGTGTGCACGATCATGTCATTCAAGAAAATTTTTAACATATGATTTTTCAGGTTTTTTTAATTAAAAACGTGAATACTATAAATTTGAAACTCATATGTCACCTGGGATTTTATTCCATGAATTTCCTATTTTGCTTTGCGCCGTCAATTGATGCCCTGTGCGTTATTATGTCGGCGCTATAGAAGACGCTGTTAGTCATTTCGACTGGCACGTTTAACTCAGAACTTATATGGGGCCCATGTATAGGTTCTGCATTAGTCCCACATAGAAGTATGGGTCCTATATGGACTCCATGTGACCAGCTGACATGGAACGGACCTCACGCGACCACATCAGATACTGCACCCCATGATAGGATTTATCCTAAGCTTCTTTGCATGCTTAAATGCCTTACAATATCGCAATTTGCCACCAGTCTGCATTCCAGCTTAGAGTCAAGCCTCTAATTAATCATAACAATATGGGCAGACGATGATGGACTGCCCGGGTTATGTGCAATAAGTGTACTGAGAGTTATGGATGGGTGTAATAGACGTGGTCGATTTGTTAGAGGGGCCGGCATGTATTAAGGGAGTTCGGTCTGGATCCTCATCCTACACAGTGTGTGTGTTGGGACCTTGAGCAAGTCCTTTGTGCACAATAACTGCTCTGCAATGTAATTGCTTCTGCACCATCTGTGCGTGTGTGCACTTCCGAACTTTGTAGGAAGGGCAGTATATAAATTCAGTTGTATTTTATTGCGAATAAACCAACAGAAACAGACTTTAATGGAAATGTTTTAAACGAATTCAACAAATATCATTGGTCCTCAGTTTCTGTTTAAATGCATGCAGTTGTCAGTGCACAATGAGTTTCAGTCCAAATTTTACAGAATGTGAACTCCTATTTCATGGATCATTGTCTTCTTTTGTAATATTGCTATGCTTGTTACAACTGGAACACAAATATATCTTAAAATCCGTACCTTCCTGCTCGCTTCCTTTCATCTGTTGATTTTTCACTACTTGCAGCAAAAATCTCTTGCAAAAATCTTTGGCCGGCGCCCTGACGCAACATACCTGATAGTGCGCATGAAATCCGTACCAGCTGCAATGTGGCATCTGTTTGAGATAGGATTTCCTGGCCGCTGGTCTAGAGTTACAAAAAGAATGTAGCTTAAGAGCTCCCTGCATTGGTAAACATCATGACGGTTTCTGCCTACCTCAGCTGTGAAGCAGCATTCCAACCACTTTCTAATGAAGCAGATATCAGGTTCTGTGTTGCAACAATTATAAACACTAATTAATTATACAGAGATCAGCTGCAAGTGAGTATGAAAATATGCATCGCGTGCGTGAAATTTCTTGTTATGGTAGTGCAGGTGGTTGTCGGCATCGTGCTGATCAGGTCGTGGTGGTGGAAGTGGTGATGGTTATCATATTCATGGTGATGGTTGTCGTGTTAGTGATAGTGGTGCTGGTGATGGTGATGATGACGTTTAGAACATATTACGCTCGCTCGTTCTGCTGTTGGTTGTGGTGATGTAATGAAAGGCATCTAGTGCTGTCTCTTATCATCGTCAATGGCACTGGTAATATGATGCCTGAAAAATATCACAATGTACAGTCCTCAAGATTGTTTGATGATAATGATGATGATGATGATGGTGATGGTGATGGTGACAATGATGATGATGATGTTGATGATGATGATGATGACGACGATGATGATAATGATGATGATAATGATGATGATAATGATGATTATGATAGTGACGAAGGTGGTGGTGGTGGAGGGTAGGGTGGTGTTTAGTGATCATGGTAGTGCTGACGACGAGGCGGACGACAACGATGATGATTATGCTGAAGTCACTAGAACATCCATTATTAGGCTCTTATAGTTTTCTGTCCTGAACAGATAGATAGATGTCAATGGTTTTCTTTGCACCTTGATAGTCCTTGTAATCTCATGATGTATTTTTGGAATCTAATACTTGTGTCAGTTAATTGATCTGCAAGATAATTACCAGCTATTTAACTTAATTGCTGCTGATTGGAGAGTGGGACAATAGACCCAAGGGGCAGTTGTAAAAATCATGCTAATAATGACTTTTATATGAAGTGAGGCTCCATGATATGTGACCATTTACTAATAACAATACTTGACATACATTGCACACTAATTTGTAAAGCATTTACACACGCACGTGCTTAGCATATATATATATATATATATATATCCACAATCAGCTTAATTGCTCAATTATTGATGGAAATTTCTGATGATTTATTGAACTGACACCTGTATATATATGTCATGCAATACAATGTATTGGTATATGACACATATGATTGAGTGTGTTTTAAGGCATTAGGCTGAAGATATAATAAAATGATGGGTATTTTATTTTATGCATGTTATTTGCCAATATGTAAATAAATAGGTTCCTTTGTGATTTGCCACAATGGAGCTCCCATTATTACTATGTTTCAATGATTCGTTGTTCCTCTGATGTTCACAGAGTATTTATTTTTACTGCTTCTAACTGTTTTATAAGCACTGCTACTGATTGTAAAGTGTGACCATTTGTCTAGTGTGATGACTCAGGCAGCTAATTGCATACTTACTGATGGGCCAAGGATCATTAATAATGCTTAGTCCACAATCAGCTTAATTGCTCAATTATTGATGGAAATTTCTGATGATTTATTGAACTGACACCTGGACATGTGTGCATAGCTTTTGTGAGTTACTTAAAGGCTCTAAATGAAGTTTATATATATATATATATATATATATATAAGCATCCATGACTCTTTGTCGTCTCATACTTACACTAAGATTTTTATAAATTATATTTATGTTATATGGTCGAATTCCACACCCTGCCTACTCTACATACAAGATTTAGAGGATGAAGAAACAAAAACAGTCGAAGAATAATTATGTTTGATAATGAGAATTTAATGTCTCTTGGTCTAATACTAATAAGGGACCAGTATACTTGACAGATGACCGAGAACAGTGGAAATAATTTACTTGTACCCATCGCCCACAAACGGCAGACGTCAGGAACTGATGATGCCATGATGATACCTCCAGAGACTAAATTGACTGTTTTTTTGTTGTTAAAGAACTCGCTTTGACCTGAACCAGTCGTGCTTAGCTATACCAGATCCACTTGATAATAATTTATGTCGAACGTCCACCTAGGTTGAGAGCAGCATTAAGTACATGCTAAGAACATTATACTTGGGAAGTACGATCAGAAGGGATGCCAGGTGTAGCACAGAGATTAATAGAAGAATTGCCATAGAAAAAGATGCCTTCTACTAGAGAAGGGAATTACAAAGAGGAAAACTGAATAAGAATGTAAGGAATGGTGAAAGCTTTTATATGGAGTGTGGCGCTGTATGGATAAGAAACGTGGACGATGAGGAAGGAAGATCTCAAAAGACTGGATGGAGGCTTTTGAGATGTGGGTGATGGATCTGGAGAAAAATAGAAAGAGTTAGCTGGACAGAAGATGGAACATATCAGGAGCCATTACATGTTTTGGAAGAGAAAAGGTTCGTAATAGATCCAATCAGAAGAATACAGAACAATTGGGTGGGACACATTTTGAGCGGTGATTCCCTACTAAAAACAATAATGGAGGGAAGAATAAGAAAAAAAGAACAAGAGGAAGACCCGAGTGATGCTCCTGGACTGGATAATGAAAGACAATTAGAGGCAAGACCGCGTGATGGCTGGTGACATTGGTAGTGTGAACTCGTCTTAGGGCAGAGAACCTAAAAAAGAAGAATTAGAAGTTCACATAGACCAGATAACCATGTATATTTATTGTCACCAATTCCTTCAGTGCTGTACTCGTAGGGACATGACCAAACAGAAACTCTCCTGGAATGTGTGGAAGTGAATTAGGATACTTGAAATCACCTTTAACTAATATTTGGTGACGTATCCGTGGTGAGACCTTTTGATGTGACATCAGTGATTGGTAAGACATCATCCGACTGTATATGATTTGACTGTTGTATTATGCTGTTTGAAGGCACTGTATCAATTGATCAAATGATAGACCTACACACGTTACTGAAACTATTGTAGACCCTACATGATTATTGTTTCATAGATGCTCCAAGGCTTGATATCCCAGGGAGTGACACGTGAATCCAGTAGACATCCAAGTAATGGTATTCTGAAGCCAGTGTGTGCGTGGGTGCGTTTGCGTGAGCTTATTCGCTACAAATGTACAAATTACAGAGGCAAAAACTAAGTACAGAGTAAAGACAGTTGCAAAATTGGTAAACATAACACGAACCTTGTACCTTGTCATACGTACATATCAATATAATATTTATCAATATAATTTTTTACACAAGACAAATTTATTTCTTCATAACTCGTATACACACTAATGAAATTGATTGTTTGAACATTATATAAAATCGTCATTTAGTCCTGGACCACTCGGTTGGCAGATTGTTACAATCCCTGGTGTCCAAAAGTGACAGCAGTAAGTTTCCTGTTTGAAGGGTTGACTGATTAGCACTGAACTAGATGGCTGGTCTTAGGTCAGTCACCCATTGCTACAAAATCTTGATTCCTGGTTCTTGGAACTTCTTGCTACTTTTTTATCATCATCATCACATCAATGATTCATCATCGTTGTCGTCGTCATAATCATCATTATCATCGTCATCATCATCGTCATCATCTTCATTACTTTTTATTATTATTAATGTAAGTATTATTAAGCATTTATTTAGCATCTTTATCCAATGACGAGGCACTGATCGAGATATGTAAAAATGGGATTTCGTCATTTCGATCTTATCCCAACGAAGGCTATAATCTTGGCAGGCACCCAATGATGCTGCATAGGAATTCAAAGTAATAAATATTCAGAGGGATCCTACCTTCTGCAGGTCTTGCACTTCTTCAACAGGTTTATCTGCAGTTAGAATTGAAGCAATACAGATTTCGACATTAGCGTTTGTAAGATGTTAACTTAAATTTATTTTACAGACCAGTTTATCAGAAATTGCTTGAGTTGCATAAGAAACCTGTTTACACATTATCATTTATATTTGTGCTATAATGGCAAGCCCTGGTTTATGCATCTGAAGCCTCTATCGGTGAAGTTTTGTCTGTGGGCTGATACTTGCCAGATGTCTGTTTTTAAGGCAATATCATCATGCTATACATCAGACTCTGATCGAAATAGACAGTAAACGTTTTTAGATAAACAGGTCTAGTGTTTTTTATGGTCATAAAGAAGATAGAAGAAGAGGAGTAATCTCTTGAGCTGATTTAGAATGGGTTCCGCGTGTTTGGAGTGTTGGCAAGTTCGTTTCCCTCAGCCTGCTTACGGGACACCCTCGGCATGTGAGGGAGCTCAGGGAGGATGGCCAGCTCTCTTCTTTTTAAGCCTTTCCCACCGACATTGTATATTTTACAAGCAATGTACCAAACTAGAGATTTTGTTAAATGCCTGGGCAATTTGTAAAACCCTTTAGCTCTACACTAACCCTAACCCTGACTCTAACTCTGACCCTAACCCTAACTGTAATCCTAACCGTAAATGAGTGATATTACAAATTGCCTGAAATGTAAGGAATCACACATTTTACAAAATCTCTGTTTGACACATTGTCTGTAACATACATGTATAAATTGGCGTACTCATTTTAAGGATGAGTTCTTTAGGTGTATCAGTGTATTATGCAACTTCCTGTCCTATGGGATTTTAACCATAGGTCTCTCTCTCTCTGTCCATAATATTATT
Source organism: Bimastos eiseni (assembly GCA_959347315.1). Classification (NCBI taxonomy): domain Eukaryota; kingdom Metazoa; phylum Annelida; class Clitellata; order Crassiclitellata; family Lumbricidae; genus Bimastos; species Bimastos eiseni. The sequence goes on from OY365819.1 coordinate 11,719,880, forward strand.
TATTAAGGACTGCTGTCAATTGACATCCATCTCAAGCGCTGAGCAGTGAGGAGTGAAGCACATGCTTAAGGTCTCCGCCCATTAACCGTCTCAGAAGTGTTTCAAACTCATATACTGTCCAAGGGGATGTAGGCCTACACGTTTGTGAATTGTCCTTTTGTCAAATGCATTTTTGTTTTGTCAAGTGCTTTGTCAAATGCACTGTTGTTTTGCCAAATGCATTGTCGTTTTTTAAAATGCATTGTCATTTTGTCAAATGCATTGTCGTTTTGTCAAGTGTTTTGTCATTTTGTCATATGCACTGTCGTTTTGTCAAATGAATTGTTCTTTTACCAAATGCATTGCCATTTTAACAAATGCATTATAGTTTTGTCAAACGCATTGTGTCATTTTGTCAAATGCTTTGTGTCATTTTGTCAAGTGTTTTGTCATTTTGTCATATGCACTGTCGTTTTGTCAAATGAATTGTTCTTTTACCAAATGCATTGCCATTTTAACAAATGCATTATAGTTTTGTCAAACGCATTGTGTCATTTTGTCAAATGCTTTGTGTCATTTTGTCAAACGCATTGTGTCATTTTGTCGGATGCATTGTGTTGTTTTGTCAAACGCACGGGTGTTTTATGTCGCATGTACTGACATTGTATGCTCTGTACCTTGACTGTTCTTGTCTTTCTTGTTTCATGTATTTCGGGTGAGGCAATGCTCTCACCTTTCATCATTGCGTTCGTTCGTCTCCATCTCAGAAATCTGATTCCGAATTTGTTTTCAGATGTATTTTACTGTGGTATTTTCTTTCATCTTATAGTAGGCCTATTGCAGTTTTCATGTGACTTCATAAGCAGTTCTTCTCTCTCACGTGCCGTGTTGTTGGGCCTTTCGGTGAGACAGGAGAATAATTATTATTCCTGTGTTGAAAGAGGCGTGTCTCTCAGGTTGAGCTTATTTAAATCGATATTGTATTCGCGGTCGGTTCATGCTAGGAGAATTGATTCCATACTTGCACGTTGCTTGTTGTCAATGTTGCGTGGTCATTGCCTGCAGAGTGGTGCAACGGTTGCAACATGATGGTGGGTGACCGGTGGCCACGCAGCCACGTCGTATCCGAACCTGAAGTGCATGTTAAGCAGAAATAATATAACCGACGGCAAGCAATGTCTTTTGCCGCTCGATGGATTAGGCTCGCGCGTGTGTTTTAGTGTATGGCGCTTTTATGCAACGTTTTAGAGATTTCTCCAATACATTATCGGCGTTCATATATGCGCCAGTCCTTCGTCGGTAACCTTGCGCTTGTGGACGGGAAAATCTTGGCCGTTTCCACACTCGCCGTCTTCATATAATAGGCAGTCGTGATTTTCTGTGATGCGACATGATAGAGGCGTTTGAATCTGACGATCGTGTGCATTTTTGGATTTGGTAATACGATTTTGCAGCTGTGCGCTAGTTACTTGTGACAGGATATTTGTCGTCACGATGTGAGTGTTTTCTTCATGATGATTTCTTAATGATTTTTTGGCCTGGTTTTAATTTGTTTTTGTGAGAGATTTTAAGTCTGATACAGGTTTGGATGTTACTGTTTGAGTTAGAGCCAGATAGAAGAACAGTGAGGCATGCGTTATACAGATGGGTAATGAAAGTACTAGAGAACTTGAATCTGGGAATCTGATGGTTATCAGAAGCTGCAGAGATGTGTACATAATCAGACTGTTCATATTTTCTGTTGGCTGCCTCTATTTGTGTCTGTGTTTGTCCGTTCCACTGTGTCTGTATTTCTGCCTGTTTGCCTGTGTTTGCCTCTCTGTTAATATGTGTCTCTTAGTCATTGTCCTAACCAGTCCATAGCAAGAATATATCTTTGTTAAGCAGTTGGCTCTATATCAAGAGCAACAGTTTTACTTCCAGTACTTGATAATATGCCTCTATGCATTGGCAGTGCTTCTGAATGGTTCACCCTGTTAGAGGCGCTCTACAAATGCTTAAATACAAAACAACATGGATATCTATCTCATAAAACACCCCTATGAGGAGGATATTAGACTCTAAACAGTGCAAACAAATACTGTAGTACTCATGAATAGGAGGACAAGCTCTTCGTTGAAAAGTACTGGTTGGTAGGAAGAATTCCTTGCTTTTATAGTGTTCGGTAACATCATTGAGCATATCGGAATGGTATCATCCTAAGAGCTGGATAAATTTGTGCAAGTACCTTGCTATGTTTAGCAAGCTGATCTAGCTATCTGGTTGGCCAGATATCTTCATTATTCCTAAGGCCATCAAGATTATGGTGTGTAATTGTCTCTCGTGGATGGGAGTGAAACTCACTTTAGTGCTGTTTGCAGTGAGCTGTATAATCAATCAGTTTGTAGCTCTCTATATTGGGAATATTGATGTCATTGTTTTATTATCTCATAGTTTCTCATCTACTGTTATGCCAAGGGATGAACTGTTGTTTTCTTTAAACAAAGGCTAACGAATATAATTCAGGGCTAATTCTACAGGCCACCATTTGTGGTAAGTCTGTGGGCAGCAATTTTGCTGCTACAGACTAAGCTAATTATAAGTAGGCCTAAATGTTGTTACTCTTCTGGTTCGATTGTGTCAGGAGGTGTAAATATAGTAATCTACTGGTTGTTTTTCTACTTGGAGTTATTACTGTGATGAATTTTATGGGCCATAGCAATTATGCTGTCCAGTTATGTTATAATGGTGATGATAAGAAATCAGGAATATTTACCCTTTATAACCATACCCTCACCTTAACAGTAGACGGATATAATCCCCACACTTAATCCTAGAGCAAAATCCTCCCCGAAAAATGTCCCCAGGCTAGGACGTGATCCCCAAGGTAGGATGTAAGCACCTCAAAATTAGACATTATTTCCAATAACATCTATTAAAATATTTGTTTAATTTTAGCAATTAGCCTGATGGTGCCAATAATTAGCCTCAAACTACATGCATCCACCATTGTAATTTAGTGAATTGTGTTAAACCCCGATATTGCACTGAAGCACCAAACCACACGTGTCTGTGTTTATGTTGATCTATTTCAATTGATAGACTAGTAAAGTGTGTTCATGGATTTTGTGACATTCGTCATTGTCAGAGACGGATGTGCTCAGTGCTTTTTCTGTTCTTCATTTTCATGTGGTCTCTTTTAAAGTTCTACATAATATAATCCTTTATCTTCTGCTGTTTCTGCATAGGCGTTATCTTCATCATCATCGTCGTCGTCTACTTCATCAATATAATCATCATGGTCTACAATATTCATTTAGAAGCTTGCCTGACTGTCCTCCCTAGTATAATTATCTGTATTGTAATGACATGGTGGTGTAATTTTTCCTGTTCAATTTAATTTCCTGTTCAGTTAACTAGCTGTGAATGGGTGACTTACAACAATTATAAATACATAAAAGATATTCTTATACATTTTATAGTTTTTTCTCTCCCTCCTGTACTTTATGGTTATTTGCTTTTAAGCAAGATATCAGTTTTTCGGTTTCCCTAATACGATTGCTTTTTCATTTTTCAAATGTGAATGTACGGCATTAATAGTTTTAGCTTTATTTGTATAAGGTTGGAATTTTTACTCTTTTAAATGATCTGGAAAGACGTAATTTTCTACTACTGTCTTTTCTAACTTTGTTTTTAAGAAACATATATACATAATTATTAAATAGACATTGTTAAGTTCCAGTCCCTTGCATGACCATTAATTAATTAATTAATTCATGCATCATTCAGAGGACTTATATGGCTCCTCTACATTCCTTCTAAAAATGCTTTTCATTATGTACCATTACATAAAAAAACATTTATAGATGAGACTGATGCATATCATGTTAATATGTGGATTTAAGCTTGTGTTTGATTGTATATTATATCGTTATCTACACAGTTTTCGTATGTATTGCAAATATCACTTTTCCTATTGTAACTATTTATAAGAACCAAACACCCTCGACATCGTTTCAATCTGCTGCTGGAGATTTTTTGCTGGAGGCTCCGTTTCTTGCTTTGTTTCCGGTCCACTTGAAGAGTCAGAATGTTATAAATGACCTCGTCATCCTAATGACCTCTCGGATTTTCCTCTTGTATAATAGTCGCTCTTATCTTTCTCGCTGAAAGTCCACTCGACTCACTTCAAAAAATCAAATCTAATTTTCTACTAGGACATTTTTGCAGGTTCCTTACATCTACAGTGAAGCAGCGGATGGTTAGATGGTCTAAATGGGATTGAGGGAGAGGTTTTACCGTTTTACCCAGGGATCGAGGGAGAAGTTTTACCCTGGGAGTGAAGGACAGAGTGAAGTAGTAGATGTTTGGATAACCTACATGTAAATGGGACTGAAGGAGGGGCATTGTCCTGGAATTGATAGAAGGAATTTGTTTGAGGACACAGTGATGAAACAACTGCTTCCAGGGAAATCAAAGGAAGAGAAACAAGACAGACAGACAGATAGACAGACAGACGGACAGACAGACAGTGAGACTGGAAAGGAAAGCGTCTACTCATATTACACATCAAAATCCATTCTGTGCTTGCTTCGTCTCCATCTGTTGCTTGAAGCATGAAGCATGAAAGCCATTAGCCACATGAAAGCCATTAGCCACGTGCATGCATTGCAAAGCCAGAAAAAGCACAAACTCATTGCGCCAGTCTGCACGTCCACCGCAATACGATATGCATATTGGAATATTCTAAACGAGCCTCACTGCTTTTACTAAAAAGACTACATAGTGCACTTTGATCTAATAGAATACCCTTATTATCCATCTTTAGCCTTTGGTATGTGTATGTGTTTGTATAAATGCATTTGTATATGTATTATGTAGGCTATAATAGACATCAGGATGCATAAATATAATATCCCTGAACAGATATGACTTCAATCCGTTCATACATGTATAAATAGGACCTATATCAAAGTATGTATATAAAAATGTAAAAAAACTTCATATAGCTCCTTTCTAAGTGCATTCCTGCAATCGCACGAGTCGGAGGGACAGGCGTGGTCTCCTTCTTTTGATCCCAGAACAGAGCGAATGTCTTCAATCCCTGCAGTTATATATTTTAACGCAGTCTTCTCATGACTATTATAGGCCTACCATTAATAGTGTGTTTCTATACATCATCACATCCTGGATATCGACTTGCTCCGAGTAGCGTATGTCACCTGGTTTGATTTGCCTGTCTGAGAGAGAGTGTTTTATAGAATTTTGTATGGATATGTAAAGATAGTGTTTCATAGGTATAGTGTTTATATATAAGAAGTTAGGAACACGTGCATTTGTTCGATTTCAGTTCGTCTGAGGTCGTGCTAATGTTACAATCCTTATCTTAGTTATCCTTCCTGTTCGTGTTCTTGATCCGCGTACACACGCTGCGTTTAGCACGTAGCTGAAAACGTGTCCCTTCACGCGTGGCTCATCGAAGTTGGCGTTTCTCCTTGCCTTTGTTACGGTGTAAGCTGTATAACGGACACTTAAGAAAGAAATCGTGATTCGTTCGTTCATTCGTGAAATGAATAAGCAGTGGATATCTGTAATGAAAAGGCAATGTAATGTAATCAATCATTTTCATAGCGTCCCTTCAAGATATCTAATCTAATGCGCGCTCTGTTTTCTTAAAATGAATGCACCTTTTCTTAATATAAGAGCACTCCCTCAGATTGACCCGCACACACACACACACACACACACACACACACACACACACACACACACACAAGTTACAGATATCGAATGACTTACTTACTCTCAGACATTATGCTTTGCTTAGGCTACAAAAGTGAAACGCTCTAACGGACAAACAAGACTGACTGACTTCGTTGTTGACCATTTTACTCGCTTGATTGAAAGCATTTACACTCAAAGCGAGTTGATTCGTGTTCTGCGTTCTGTCTTGTCACTTACCGGCGTCCAGATGCTTAATTTGTCAAACGTTTGCCAGTCAATTCGTTCGTATGATAACCAGAGTGGATCGATGACATCCTAGTGCACCCTACGCATGACAAGGACTGCTGCTGCTGCTGTGGAGCGTGGTAGTTGATGTCCCGCATATAATCCGATTTCAATACGGAACAGGGATGCAATCACGGTCAGGCAGGTGGCAAATGGATCCGACCCTTGTGGGAGATTATAACGATGGTCGTCGAGAATGGACTTTCTCATTTCTTCTCCTATCGTTATTCATTACAAGTCTGTTGATGATCGCCTTTCCATCTTACGGAGGAGGAGGAGGATGAAGAGGAGGAAGAAGAGGAGGAGGCTGTATTGCGTATTCTGATGGCAGTCTTGTTTCACGCACGTCTGGCCGAATGCCTCTTGGCTCCACGGCTCTTTATACGATTCGATTCGCTCAGTGTCCAGTACATTCAGTGTCTCTGTTGTGCAGTAATTAAATTAATTAGCGCCTATTGAATGATGTTGAGTACGTAGGCCCTCCAGTGTGTATCTGGAGTCTTTACAGAGCTCATTCATAGAAACCTCTCAAAATGACTTCTAAAGTCTCTTGATAATTATTGTGGACTATATAAGAATTAAGGAATACGTTAATAGTTTATTTAGATTAAGCAATGACAAAAATGAATAGCCTACAAAACAAACATTATTCAGTGTTTATCCTTTAATTGTATTTTAAATATTTATTGCAGGTTGGCAGTTACTTGGCAATTATTTGTTGAACGAGTTAACCCGGGTGAAAAGGGAAAAAATCAGAAAACGCCCGATTGTCTGATTTTATATGAGTCTCTAAATCCATTTGCCGACTTTTCTTCGTCATTTTCGCTGAGACTGTCGTCAAAATTTGTGCCAAGCTATTCCCAGCGTCCATCTCTCGTCGGCGTCGTCCTAAGAAACTTGAAGATCCGTGACAGGAAATTGAATCTAGCGTCATCTGGCAGACGATGTTTTCATCGCCATGAATTGCCGACCATATGGTCTCGGCCCTTAATGGAACTTGTCTTTATTAATAATTCAACAGCGCGCGTAGGTTTCCTCTGGCAGCCGATAAAATTTTCCGATAGCTAATCGAGATAATGGTTATCAGTCGTTTTGGATCATACTGACTCGCTCGTACTCCTCAAAACTAATTTAGAAATGAGACGTTGCCCGTTCATTTGTGTATAGATTTTATTTGATTGATCCGTCGATTGACCGACTTACTGACTGACTCCATGGTTGTGGTGATTGACTGTAAGCATTGATTGTACCTGACTTGCTGACTGTCTGACTGACTGACCTACTGATTGCTTGTTGTGATTGATTGCAGTGACTGATTAATTGTAGCTGAGTGGCTTGCTGGCTAACTAACTGATTGACTGACCGATCTACTGAATGATTGTTGTGATTGATTGTTAGGACTGATTGTAGCTGATTGACTCCTGCTGATTGGTATGAGCGACTCTAGTGCCCGTAGGCCTATTGATGAGATTTGTTATAAAATTATGAGGCTCTTCTCCTGTGGGAAATAATCGAAATATATTTCTCATTTTCTGTTCTTCATCCGGAGAAAATTCCTATAAGTAATGATTGGAGGCGGCGTGCTTGTGTGCCTATGTCGGCATCTGTATGCAACAATGTTTAATGCATGATCTGTTTGATTGAATTGAGCTAGTGAAGGCGATGACAAAAGCCCTCCGTCATCGTCGAGTGGTCCTTCCGCCTGATTAGCAAGACTTGGCATGGCTCACGGCGGACTTTCAAATAGCAAATCGACAAGATTCTCCAATTTCCACTCAGCCGCAGTGATGGAAACGAACGATGAAATTCCGGGAAAAAACTCTGTTGGGGCGATGTCATATCTTAGTTGACCTTCTGTGAACTGTGGAGGCTGTAGCTTGACCCGGCGTTGACCTGTATTTCAACTCGGCAGTTCACGTCATAACGGTCATATTATTATATGATGGAGGATGCTGGAGCTGTGTGGACTGCACTACAAGTGCCTTTTTGATGATTATGTCGATGATAGGCTTTCTATGCCAAGGCAGTGTAATCGTGTAGGATGGTATACCAACACATTTCTACAACACACTGTATTCAGTAGCTTATGTTCATACATTGGTTTGTTCCTTTACCCTTTGTCTGTCTGTATGTCAATTCTTATTCACTGCTAAGGTACAATATAAACTACAGAGGCAAAATAAGTACAGACCGCTGCAAACTTGGCAAACAAAACACAATTAGTTGTGCCAGACATATCTACAATATTTAAGGCCGTGGAAGTTAATGCTTAATTGATTAGTAACTAATTAATTTTTATGATTACATTTATTTTTGACTTGTTATTGAGGACTGTTTGTTCTATTAAATAAGGTGCCCTGTTATTAAATGCCCTTTTTAAAGAAGTCATTTTAACTGAAAATATATAAATTACAGGCTGCTGAAAAAAATGAGTGAAACAAGATGAAGGCCTGTAGGTATCTGTCACATTGGGTACTCCCATTTCAGCCTCACGAATGATATGACATGATATGACGCATGTGGCCAACTTCTAGACTAATAGCTTCTAACTTGACCCAGAGAATGTAATTTATACCGTTTGTCAGATCAATTGGGTTATACATTGTTATTAATTTGTTAACAACCTCATAGCTAATTACACATCCTGCACTAATTAAGTTTTAAAGTGACCACCAAAATTGTCAAAAATGCTTCTGTGTTTGTAGATAATTAATAAATTAGTCAATACTTGACAGATGTTTTAAAGGCCAATTTAATCTGAGCTTAGTAGTCCCTCCAGGACTATATATATATGTTTTTGTGAAAAGGAGCAATCCCTATTTAAGCTATCCAGAGAAGTAGCTATGGGTATGAAGTATTAGCAACTTCATTTTCTTAGCCTTGGCATATGAGGGCTGTTGCCCAGTCCTCTACTTTGCCCACGTCTTAGTTTACCACCGACGGTGTAATGTGAGTGTACTCATCATGGCTGAGTTGGCTAGGGTGTAGGAAGTTCAGATTGGGTGGGGTGTTGCTCAGTATTATGACCATGAGTGTCTTAGGTTACTTTAAGTAGTGTGTGCCTTTGTCAGGAAGTTGTTTTTAGAGCCGTGGAGAATGACGACTGTTGTTTGTGTGTTTTGAAGGAGTCTGAGGCCTTTTAAGGCATGGAAGAGGGAGAACATGGGGGCTGAAGAGAGCAAGAAGACGGGTGCCAGCTCTCCAGCAACTGAAAGCTGTTCATCCTCGCTGGAAAATGATCGCTTTCCAAACATGTGTCGGAAGCCGACGGATGCCATGGCGTGGATGCTCCTGCATCAGTGCAGCCTGGAGAAGTGGAATGAAGGCCAGTCAGGTGAACCAACTCTGCCTTTGATTTTAGAAAATTCTGTTTAAAATGTTTAGTGCAGTTACTTTTCGTTGCTTCAATGTTAAGAAACATTAGTGAGCACTTACATACATGCTGAATAGCAAGACTGAAGATTGCAATTAAATCGAAACTGTCTATCTATCAATCAGGGTGAACTTTATATAGCGCCGCTTCAAGATATCTACTCAGTGGCAGTTATATGTTCACAGAATCTTTGTTGGCCCTAAATACCTAGATGCAACACTGGACAGGTTACACACCATCTTACACACCTTCTTACACACCTTCTTACACACCTTCTTACACACCTTCTTACACACCGTCTTACACACCATCATCTCTTGAAGAAGTCTGCACACAAGACCTGCACCCTTAACATAAGTGTCAGTCCCAAGCCTGGATAAAGGAGGAGGGCGACGCTAATGATCCTTCTTATCACACATTGTCATTAAACTGTAGCTGCCTAATGATCCTTGTTATCACAGAGTAACTGTAACTGCTAGCTGCTGAGCGAATGCGTTTTCTCGACCTGCGGCATCATTGCTTAGATAGAAAACAGCTGAAACTGCTGCTCTTTGCTATTCAGAGGATATATTGTATCGATCTCAATCTCCATCTAAACGCTACCGAGACCAGAGAGATGACAATCAACGAGCAGAGAAAGATAAGGAGCGGACCTCCCATCCGGCAGGTTATTACAGGTGTTGAATGGGTCGAGTCTATGAAAGATAGTCGTTGTTATTTTCGCATTTCAGTCGAACCCTGGGATGGCGACCCATGGAGACAGGAGCCTAACTACATGTTTCTCAAGCTGTTTGTGAGGTGCCCTTGTAGCGGTGTGGCCGCGTTATGGTGCCATATTAATTGTCGTTATTATTATCATTATTATTATTATTATCATTCTCATCATTGTATGCCCTGACATACTTAATTCACTCTTGATTTTGCTCCCCCCTACTCCCCAATCGGGGACATAACCTCGGAGACATGACCACATGACTTTACATTACCTGAAGAAGAAGACAATGGTAATTGCATATCCTGTCTCCTTTGTTTATTTACACTGTTCATCTTACCCCAACCAATGCTATTTTTGTTTACGTTGCATGTCTGTCAGCCTATCGACGATTAATATAATGAGTGTGGTATTGTATTGGTGTCATTCAACCTATGTCCCTCCTCTCGAATCCACGTGCGTTATCTTAGGACCATTGCACTCAATCCTCCGGCTGTCACCTCTACAAGTCCTCGACAGTATCGAACCATCTCATCACCGCTGAATGGAGATGAGGAATAGAGAGAAGAGGCTACTGCAGGGCTGCTGAAGAAGATTTATACAAACATGGATTGACGACTCTCGTGACAATGTCACTTCACACCTGCTAGCACTCTGGTCCTCGAAAGGCCCAATATTACGGTTGGACTGGGAACTCTACAACTGGGATGAATGGGCAGCAACTAATGTGACTAGCCTCTTCATCATCGCTGTGCCATCTGTCTGTCCTTCAGGCTTCAACTCTGGTCGGCACCGAATAATTTCGGATGAACCAGGGTTGCTGTGCATACAACCTCATTGGTTGGGGACGGGCGGCCACTGATCCGTCCTCGTTCAGCAGTGGTGATCCAGTGTAGACTATGACGCACAATTGTCGATTACTGTCTGCAAACACACGTTTCAATGGTGGATTAATTATTAGCTCTCCTTCTCGCTGATGATAGGGCTTGCAAATGGCAGGGAACAAACCGTACACGCTGGTAGGATGAAGCATGTAGAAGTGGATCCCCTATGATTTGAGATCTGCCACCATATCTATGAAAAGAGGAGACTCAACACCTCATTTAGGATCCACCTGTGTTGTGAGTCATATGATAGTGCCCCCTGTGCAGGGCAGTAGCTATTTTTCGCAGTAATACAGTGACTGAGCGACATTTTTCATGTATCGTATCTGTGTGTGTGTGTGTTGTATGTGTTTACACGTACATGTATGTATGTGTGCAGCCCAAGATTGGCTTATTTTACGAAGTTCTGAAAAGAATGCATGGTAATTGTGGATATCTGAAAGATATCGGCTTGTGGTGCTTTAAGTGGAGGTATAGGAAGCCATGCAAAACAGTAACAGTGTACTCATATGATTAGTTTCTCATTTGAGGTTTCACTAGAGCAAGAGGCACCGTGAGTCGTACCAATAATAGAGAGCATTTCTTGGAATTGCTGCAAGGCGTGGTATAGTGAGAGGGAGGAGCACAGAGACAGTAACTAAAGGTGACACAAACAGACAAGTGAGGGTAAGGAAGAGAAGAGAGGCAAAAAAGATGAGATAGCAGTTTTTTGTTGTATGCCTATGTTGTCAAGATGAATGAAGCACTTGGTCCAGTGCCTGTTTATGTTTCTCATTTCACGCCGAGTGACAATTGCTCCATCATTTACAAAAGGGGGCTGATTGGCACTTGGCTGGAAGAGGTCTGGTCGAGAGTTATCGATATAATATGATGTGGCAATATTTGCAACTACTTTTCCCAAGTTGATTGGCCAAATCAAGTTGTCTTAATGAAAGACCTTTGTCGGCATACATCCATATGATGTTGGCTGGCATGGGTCTTGCTGTCTGCTGATTCTTTAATGTCGTTTGTAAATATTGATGTTGTTCGTTCCGCGACAGATGAATCGGGCTTTCCAGGCGTGCTGCTCAAATGCGACGGACTCGTTCACAAGGATTGCAGCTTCTCGTTCTGCATGAGTCATCAGGGTATCATCAACATCAACAAGAGCTCGTCCATCTTCAGCTTCCGCAAGCGCAGCAAATTCGCCAAGATGGCCGAGCATTTCGAGTACAACCACATACCGGCACAGATGTCGTCCATAAATCACTTCCACGTCAAGAGCGTCATCTGCTATTGCGACAGCCTCGTCATACTTCACCTGTCGCGCAACACCAACTCCCAGTTCGGCCTACTCGACCTCAACATCAACAAATTTCTTGGCATCTTTGGAAAGCAGTCGGTCGAGTACCCGAGCGAAGCCCTCGTCGGGCAGCTCAGCCCCGACCGGACCAAGTGTCTCATACGGTTGCCCAAGTACGGCCCTCGGTGTCAGGACCCTGCGCTGCTCATGTATGGATCGGTCATCCATCTGTACGATCTGATGACGAAATCGCTTCTGAAGGAGATCTGCTTCGCGTATGATGTCTACCACTTCTGCTTCGATCCGCGCTTCACCTGGAATCGTGTTGCGATTGCCGACCGTCTGCGGCGACAGGACAACACCCTGGCGCTCGTGAACGTCGACTCTTGGCAGGCAGTCGCAGTGAACCCACAGGCATGCGAAACGCGCCGAAGTTTTCATCCATTTCTGAAGGACCTGTGCTACACGCGCGACGGATGCTTCATCGTCGCGTCTGTGCTGGACACGAACTGCTTCTGTCGCGAGAAGAAGCTGCGTAACCATCGTCCGATCGGTTGTAGCATTCACGTCTACAGCGGTGACACGTCCGAGACGCTACATTGTGTCTCGTTCGCGCGCTACATCTGCACGCAGCACAACTGTCCCGTCAACTACAGGCCCGTCTTTTCGGTCTGTAACAGTCGAATGGCGTTTGTTCGCGATGTACCCTCCGGTCTGGATGTTCTTCAGATTGTACAGGTGTATAAGCTGCCGTCGGCGCTGAATCTGCAGAACAAGTGCCGAGTGATCATCCTCCAGAACTTTCCGTTCGGTTCTATTGAGAGTCTGCCTCTGCCGCAGAAATTGATAAACTATTTGCTGTTCAAGCCAGAGTTTGACTAAGCTGTAAAGTGTGGCTTAAGGCTGTAGGATGTGCTTCTTTGTGTGGCCTGCAAGCGAAGCTACTGTGGCTGGTGTTCATTGCAGGTTTCTGTTCAGTATTAATTGATTTGTAGCAGATATGGTTCTGGTAAACAGTAGGTTGCAGTGCTTTAACGTATCAGCGTGTAGAAGGAGTCTGTGATGATTTGCATGACTGAACCGTTTGAACACTGCACAAATTATGCATGTGTGCCAGTATTAAATGGGTCGATGTTTAACTATTATTACCTAGTGTCATGGACAATTTGCCTTGTAGTGTTTACCCTTCTTAAGACTACCCTCAACAGATTTTTTGTTTATGAAGGCTTATCTAGGGGTCGTTAGAATATCTGCTATGTGGTTTCGCTGTTTACATGCAGCCTACTGTTTTTGGAGTACCTGTTAACAACATTAGCAACAGATGGCGCTGCCGTGCAAGCTTAACCAATGTGGTACGGCATGAATGCCTTGTAAGAGTACACAATAAATTGGCAGAATTGATATTATACATTGAAATACAGGGGAATTCACAACATGGATCTATAGAGATAAGATAAAGTGAGAAGAGTCCACAAATATTTTGTGTGAAAGAAGATAAGATAAAGAGAATTTGAAACTGAACAAGGAGTCTGAGTTGTATTTTATTACTATTCTCGTGCAGGGTACAGATGACAAAAACGGGTACTAAGTGTAAAAGCATCTGAGGGATGATTAATCAACTGACGTTTTTAAGTGTATAACAGAACCAGAATCACCGGACTTTAAACTGTGTTTGTTGGGCCGTACCCTGTGCTGTCTTTATAGGCAGAGAAGTTGCCTTAAGAACTTAATAGCTATATTATACATGTAATAGTGGACTGCCTGGTTGTTGTGAAAGCGTGGAGCTTCTGCAGCCGAAAATTCGGCCTAAAAATGCACAGATAAATTACCTCTGTGGCCAAAATTCTTTGTATATTTCTAAAACGGGCACTAACTCTGACCCTAAACGACCCTCACAATGACTAACCTGACCCTCACAATGCCTGATATGACTCTGAAGGACCCTCACGACGCATATTACAAATTTGAGGTGTTTTTTTACAGAGGTCTTCACACGCTAAATTTGTATGAGTTTGGCCGTAGAAGTAAAATTTTCTGTTGTTTTTGGCTGAACTTTTGGCCGCAGAAGATTTATCCGTTGTGAAAACATATCGCAAAAAACTGAATAAATAACCAGGTTACTGCCTTTACTACATGTTTTTTATGAGATCTATATTAATTGCTGGGTAAAACAAGCTGTTTGCAGTCATGGAGAGAGACTTGGTAGTCAATTTTATTGGTTTCTAAGGCATTTAGCTTCAGGTTTTGGATGCTCTTTGCAATAAGCAAATGTTATTGTTAAGGTGTAGGCAGATCTCTTAAGCTAGATGATGGTTTACTAGTCTGGCCTATGTTTTTTCTGGCCTGGTACTTAAGCTCTGTTACATTAAGACACCAAGTGTTTGGGGAATGTGCAATGATTTAGCAGAAGCAATCGCATTGCACGTGTGTGAGAAAATGGCTTCTAGCCTCTAATGAGGCATGAGGGTTGACGTCAGTGTAACATGAGATGGGAGCATGGGCGGCGATCCGGTTGGGTCGAGGGGGACAAGTCCCCCCACCTTTTACTGAGAGGGGACAAGTTATACGTGCATCCCCCACCTTTCCTACCACTCTCATTGTCTGTCCTCCCCACCTGTCAAACAAGATCGCCACCTCTGGATGGGAGTAAATGATCAGTCATTGCACATTCGTCATCACTCAGGTGCAATGATTTGGTTCCATCAGAATCAGTATTCAGGCTGGAAAAGTCACAGTCGGTCGACCTTTGGCTCCGATTTGATTTATGGATGGCTGACTGGAAATGCATGCAATCGGCGTTTAGAAATGGAACACATCTGCTTTTTAGCACTCGTTCTTTTAGCGTTGATTTTAAGCAGATTATTATGTAAGAAGCTGACTGTGCAGTTTACAGAATTGCCTCAGAAGTAACTTAGCCGTTATCAGAGCATTTTGGTGTGACTTATGAGAAATGTTTAGCAGTTTCTGTTCTGTATGAAGACATTTTTTATTAATGAGTTAAGACCTCTTACTGTGAGGAATTAATGATCCTTCAGAGTTTGGAAAGTATTGGCTTAGGACAAAACAAAGACTATTATGCCTCATCTTCACCAGTGATTGCAAAACTTCCTTTGAACATATAGGACTGTAATGCACTTGTGGTAAGCATTAGTAGAAATGAACTGACTGAATCTTACCAAGCTGATTTTAATTCAACTTCTAAGTATATATATGCACAAATTTCATTTTAAGTTGTTCAAAATGGAAAGCAAGCTATATACAGCAGTCTGGCCAGTAGAGCCTGGTTGCATGCTAAGATGAGAATCTCTATACCAGTTTGAGATGAGAGGTTGCCTGAACATGGTTGACAAAGTTTTATGGCAACATTTGACGTCACTGGCAGGTTAAAAATGGCTATAAAGACGGCACTGAAAACAGATGGAGCCTTGTAGTTGAATAACAATAACAATTTATATGGTGCCTAAGTTGAAACCCTGAGTTATGAATTTGACTACAAAGTGCACCAGTCTTGAGGGCAATGTTGTAAACACATTATGAATGCTGAGTGGTAAATATGCACCATGCGTCAGAAACCGATTTTTGCACAAGTACTTTGTTTATAAAACTCATGGTTTCTTTTAAGTCAATTATATTAGTAGAAGCATGTTGGAGGTAATGGAAAGTGTGGAGTATGAAAGTCAATCTTCAGCTTTTGAAGTGTTTGTTGCTTGTCGACATGTCTAGACGTGTTAACTGTTACTAACAACAAAAACATCTGCAGCCTAGAACTCATTTAAGATACGAATTTGTGCAACAAAACTCAGTAATTTGCTTTTAAAACTATTTTAGTGTCAGTTAAGTCAGTTGACAACAAAACAATCAATGCCTGCAATATGAATACTTAACAAGACAATGCAAAAACATGGATTCTAAGAATGTTCATTTTACAACTGTTCTTGAACAGAAACACAAAATTCTGTTGCAGAGAAAATTAATTTATGGGGTTTGGGAAAATCTTTACTGATGCTAGTCGACATCATTTTCAAGTGGCAAGTTTGTTATTAGATATATTAAATTATACATATATTGTTTAGCAATTCTACTCAAAGCAAGATTTATATCAAGTATCTGCAAAATAAGACCTTTCATTTAAAGCAACACAGAATTTTGTCAGCTTGAATCAGTTCTATAGAGAGAGCGTCCTTTAATTGAAGTCAATGGTGTTTAAGCAATTAACATTCATCATAATAACATTCACTACCAAGGCACAATGTGCCTAGTGAGCGAAATGTTCAGAATGTCTGGTGTCATTGTTTTACCACTGTGCATGAGAATGCAAGTTGGTGTAGATGAAGCTTGTCAAACCAGTAGTATGTTTATTTTATCTATTATTATTATTTTAAAAAATGATAACTTGTGTGTTTGTTAGTTTTAGCTAGCTCTGACCGTGTTTTATGCAAAAGAGCCTTAATGTGTCAAATGGCTTTGTTATGCTTTAAGTGTACATAAAAAGTTGTATAGACTGGCTTTATTCACAAGACCGGCTCTCTGTTGACAGGTTCTCTTACCAGTCAGCATCAGCTGTACATAGTCCCCCATACACTGCATTAAAATCATCACATTTTGGGTCAAACGGTTAATTTAGTTTTTCACCATAATTTATGCCCTAAATTTCATTCCATGACGGGAAAATTATTTTTAGTTTCACTAGTTCAGACTTCATATTCTGGGTGCACAAGCAAGTTAGTCTGTCCATCAAGTATCCCAAGCTACTGGATAAATTGTGATTTCCTAAAAGCTTGGGTAAGCTACAGCGATTTGACAAGACCACAGATTTGATCAATTTAATCATTCCTTTTTGTTGAAATCACATTCTTCTTTGCATAAAAAATATGGCAAACATTAGCAGTTGCATGCTTCAGGACCAAGGCTCCCCTAGTGTTGCCCGTCAAGCAATCCGGCTTTGGGACTGCTACAGAACCCTGTGCTATTTTGGATTCAAACATGAAACTTTTATCATTTCTCCATAGTAATATATCATATAAAAGTACTCCCTGACCAGATGTTCAATGAATGAAGCTGTATACTATTTGGCCAAATAGACACCATGGGCTAAACTTCCAGCTTAAAGAACTAATGTATTTTAATAAAAATCTGAGCATTGTACAATTCAGATTGTTTACATCCATGACAGTTTCTTATATTTTTATAAATCAGATAAAGGTGGAAATTATTTTTGCCTTAACACTGAATATATATTTTGAAGAAATTTGGTTGTAGCATCTGCTGGTGAACTGTAACATGTAGTTGTTTGTGTTGTTGTTGTAACTAAGATGGTAAGTAAAAAGACTACTGCAGACAACATGCTTGTGTGTTGCTATTTTACGGAACGACTCGGAAATATTATTTAAGAGAAATATATAAAGTTGCTTAGCATGTGTAGTTTATTACTAAATAGTGTTTCAGTTAAACATGTTGGATCGTTAGCCAGATGGATTATATAAACTTGCATGGTATATGGTGCTTTTAATTCTTGTTTTTACGCATCAGTCTCCTGAACTTCTTCAGATTCAAGACGAGAACCTATTCGTATTACTGAACAGCTTTTGTCTATACTCCCTTACCTACATTTTACTTACACATCTGATCAAGAGAATATACCACACTTGGTCTCCTATTCTGTAGAAGTGTCTCAGAAACATGATCCCAGCCACTTAAGTAGCCTTCACCTCACTTAAGTGCAACAGTGATTCAACTGAATCACACTTCCTTTAGATTTCAATGTATATGTTGGCACTCGTATACATACCATCAGTGAAAAACTGGATGGCTAGATTGATCCATGAAATTCATGCAAATACAAACGGACCTCAACTCTGACTTTGCTAGTCACTCCTTTCAACATCTTTGTGAAGTTCATAAACTGGGCTATATAAATGTTCAGAAACATATAAAGATGCAAACACTTATTCATCAAAATGTCCAAATTCGTTTATTAGGTTGCAAGCAGCAAAACACTGGTGTTCCAGGGCAAAACCAGGAGACTAAGAATGTGTGTCAAAGAAAATATAGAACACCAATCAACCCAATATAGACAGGCTTTTAAATTCTCTGTCAGATTTGCTAAAGTAAGTCATGTAACACAAAACAGAACCATCAGAAACTAAAATCCCATCACTTGCAGACTGATAAACAAAACGTTCACAAAGTTCTATCGACATCATATTTTTATCTTCCCACGTGTATCCCTGCCTGGTACTTACAGGCGGGGCTACAAGCAGCCACAAACATACAAGGGTGATTACACATGAGAACACGAACATGATCCACCAATACATATAATTATGGTTAAGTTAAATGTAGGACGTGATGATAGTTAACTTCAACTCATGTAATAACTTGTCATCATCCATCTATACTATACTTGTATGTAATCATGCTGCGGCATTTTGGTCTAAAATCACTAAATGAAGATTATTACAAAAGCTTGACTGCTAACATTTATTGTCTGCAGCCTAGGACTGTTCAAACATTTCCAATGAAGTATTTTGATTGTCCATTAGGCAAATGAATAAAATGTACAGCAGAGTAAGAAACTATCATACCAGTACAAACACAATCTGTGTTCAAAACAGCACGCTCCAAAAATCACAACAAAACATTAAAATTTGAGCACAGTTCAAAATAATTTCGAATATGAATTTTTATTACCTCTTTACATATTTGTGGGATATTTCAAACCATGTAATTAAAACGGAGTCTATGAATTATAATCGTCTTCACAAGTACTTTAAAGGCTACAATATTAGTGCTCAAGTAGCAAAAATGTTCCCAATTAATGTAATGTAAATCTTAGAAAATTTCTCAGCACTCACAAAAGCCACGTTAAGGAAACCAGCTTAATCACCGGCACTATACCAAATGAAGTCGACAACAGCCAAGCCCATCGTTTAGTTCCAGTGTCAGGTCAAAATCCGGGTGGGTGGGGTGTGAAGTCAAGTTACTGTGCATCACCATGAACATTTGGCAAATAAGAATTGATTAGTTAACTTCGCCCGTTTTTAATGTAAGTACAAGATATGGGGAAATACGATACAGACAGCTATTTTTAGTCCATTGAATTAAACCAAGAGGTGCATCGGTGGTGGGAGATGGTTGAAAGATTTGGATCGAAGAACCTCATATGATTGACTAATCCTTTCATTACAAAGTAACATTATGTAATATTTATATAGCACCACTCAATATCAGAGGCACTAACGACTCGACACATAGCTCAACAGAGAACAGGAAAGTCTTCAGGCTGCTCTGGAAGGCAGCAGAAGAAGAGAAAGCAGCTCTTCCCAAAGAGAAAGGGGGAGGCTGTTCCAGCTGGTGTAGGCAAAGTAGAGTTGGTAAATCAGCAGTCGTACAGATGACACAAAGCAGGCTGCCATACAGTTAAATTGTACCTCTGCAAAACTTCTTATCATCTGTGTATCATACTTTAATTTGAATTGGACACACACAAATATATATAAAATATATATACACTAAATACAAGCTATACAAACTCTCATTTAGAACAAATGAGATTAATATACAATAACCAAACCTGCACATCTTTTAATAAACAGGACAAGAACTTGTTAGATTATACATAGTCCATGCTACAGAGGATGCCAGTCATCTATAGAAGCTTCTCCATCTCCTTCAATCCGTCCTCTGCATACTCGGACAGTTCGCTGATCTTCTTTTGAGCAAGTTTTTGCTGTAATTTATGCAAAAAAACACCAGTTAACTTTTGACTAAGGTCAAAAATTGACTACCACAGACAGAAAATCCATAGCCTGTTTGCCAATCTTTTTCTCCAAGGATCTTAGAAAATATGCTAACTATTTAAGTGTGTGTGTATACATACATGCATGCATGCATGCATGCATGTATGTATGTATGTATGAGGACAACTGATAGACTGTAGACGCTGCATTCTCATTTTCTCTGTATTTTCTGCACATGCCACATTCAAACTGCATTCAGGCTGAGCATTCCAATGAAAGAATGAAGCACCCGTACATCCTCCAATAACAGCAAGCCTGATGACATATTGTACTATGAACAATCAAGAGTACAAATTTCGATGGCAGCAGCTTATAGTTTAAACATCACCTATGATTTAAAAAGAATGCAAAGCTACAGAGTTCCAAAAAATATTTTTTCTGTCAAAACAAGCAAAATTAGAGTTTTGCAATCCAAAGAAGAACATCTGTGAGAAAGAAGGTTGGGCTTGTTTCTTTCTCACCAGACCCTAAATTCTCGTGGCAATTTATTTTACAAATTTCCGAAGGTTCCAGACGATCCATGGAAAATCGTAACGTTGAGAACTGCTCATGTACGACAATAGAATGAATGCCTCTGTTACATAACCTCAAAAGGACTTACAACAGCCATGCGATATTTATCTTTCAAAAGCTTCATCATCTCTTCAACTGTTGGATTCTTCAGATCTGGCAGAGCGAGGAATGGACAGTTTTTGGAATGTTTCCTGTGTTCCTCGCTAGACAACAACAAAGAAATAACTTGCATCAATGACAAAAAAGTGTCTACTGTTAGCATCCATTAAGAAACTAAAATTAGACGTTTGGATACATTGCAATTCACAGATCATGAAACTGTCTTTGGGTGATAGGTATCATCTGTCATATCAACCAATGACTTGGTCACTCCTTCCGACCCTATACTTGATCTTGTTGATCAAGATTTTCAGTCTCTACTCAAGCAAAACAGTCTCTCATCTTACAGTCTCTTCTTAAATAAGGCTACCAATCTTTCCTTATTTTCAGATAAGATACAATTCATTCATTTTGAGCATTTATACAGCACCTCTTCAAGAACCTAACAGAAGCGTTTCCAGTCCAGCTACAGCTATATATCTAATTACATGAGAGGCTTAAAAGTGTCTTATATAAGTCTTTATAACACTAGATCAATAGTAATAAACGTCATAAAAAATTTTTTTATTTGATACGAAATGTGGCAATCAATATGTAAACAGCATAACGAGGAAGTCTGTAAAGACTTACAAAGGAACGTCAGTCGGTTCCCAACCATCCAGTTCCTTGTCACAGATGAAGCAGCGAACCAAATCTGGTTCCTGGTCTGTGGGGCAATGATAGAAACCAGCCTCTGCCATCTGAACAATTAAAAGCAAAATGATATTTTCAACCAAATGTACATGTATCAATAAATGTCTGGAACTATTCTCTAGTTCAGCATTTCCCAAACTGTGCTCCGCAGAGCCCTAGGGTTCCGTGTGGTGAAGACAAGGGTTTCGCAGAAAACTTCAGTGTGAATACACGAAGGCTTTTCACTCAACATCTGTGCATAACTTCATATGAAAGAGAATTCATATGTCATTGTCATCGAAACTTTGTGCTGTCGCTAATCTAATCTAGGCCTAACCTATAATTGTCTGCATTCTCTAACGTTTGTACCTACAAGAGAATATGTATAGTTAGGACAAGCTTCCACCCAAAAATTTAAGATCAGAAGGGTACATGGCCAAAAAAGATTGGGAAATGCTGCCCTAGTTAAGCAGTTTCCAAGTGCACACTTTTGTGATATTTAAAGGCGACATTTTTATTGCAGCTGATATAAAATGTAAAAGTACTACTTTCATCCATTTCTTCTGCTCTGTATCTGTCTAACGACCACAGCAGATAGAGCTTTCATGGTTCATCATGGCCTTGTTAGCTACAATGGTAGAAGCACACGGTTCCTTGCATCTCTTGGCGTGAGCACATCATAATTGTGAATTTAAAAATCGACACTTAAAGTGCAGAGGCACTCCAGACCAGACAAAACTAAACCATGATCAAAAAGAATGACTATAAACACTTGCAGGAAAGGAGTAAAGAAAGACAAGGACATTCTTTACAAAATTTGATAGGTCACCTACTCCAGAAAGATGGATCAACCAAAGCATTTTAATCTTCTATGGAGCCCTGTGGAAGTTTGAGTGACAAAGATAACTAGGTCGCCTTTCATGACAGACTAAATGAAAGCCATGGCCTGGTATATATAGCATCAGCACGTAAAGTTCCCCCAGATAAACTGGGGCTTTGCCTACAAGATAATTGCGCATAGGCATTGAAATCCTAAACTCAATGCATTTTTTGCATAGGCAGTTCCTACCGTATAAAGTTAGAAATACGCTGCAGCATTAAGAACAGATTGCAACTAATTAACGCGTGATTAGGTTAAGTTTGCATAGATAGCACTACCATAATCGACTCTAGGGCATATGAATGCATGCATCAGTAATTCATCGATGCGCTGCGCTGCATTATCTTCCACCACATAATACTATATGTGGCGAAAGTACAGTATCGGGGTCCATAGATTTCCGGTTTAGTCGCGAATCGCCGAAACTGATTTCCGCCGTATCCCCGAAAACGAAGTTGGATTGATGAAAAAGATTCTGCTCAAATGGAAGCTGGATCGATGAAAAGAATTCACACAGAAGCTGGAATGATGAATGAATCGCTCTGTTTTGAGACAATTCAGCGTTTTTCAGTAGTACATCGTTGTTTTCGGGGATTCGTGTTTTGGGTTGGTCCCAGATTTCCGGGCGTCGTAAGGTAGCATTTGGTATGTTAAGGCGGCTATGCGAAAGGTACCGTGTTTTCCTGTTTTCCAATAAGCCTAATTCTGATCCTACATACCCCACGACTCCAGTAAACATACCATAAACGATTATCACGACACCCGGTAATGGTATATTTACATTTACCCACCACGATATTCCGCTTTCGCCCAAAATGCACCCGTGTCCTACCTTTTCAGGTGTACATTCGCAGTTTTTGTCAAACACCCAGTCCTTAAAACTATCAACACGATTTTTCTCTATAAACATATCGTGAACCCTTTTCCTATCTCCCTCAGAGTCTTCAAAATTCATTTTTTTAATAGTAATTCCTAAATGAATTAAGGTTAACAAAATTTGAATACTTCCGAAACAAGCGGGTAAATTGCAATGATGTATATAAAAGCATGAGGCGGAGTTAATGCGAACATAGATATATTATATGAAAGAAGGAAGATTTTTGCAGTGGACCGAAAACTCTAATGCGCTGCTCTTATATTAGCTGTTGTGCACAGACTATGTAAAATGAATTAAATTAGTTTTAAAATTTCCATATCTCAAATACTCAGTCGGTACTTACAAGACATCGATTACTGGCCATGCGCATCCTTAATTCCAATAACATACTCATTTGTAAAAATCAAATCAAATCTGAATACTACCTTAATGGTGACAACACCCAGGCATGCATGACTTTGTTTCTTTAAAAAGGTGAAAACCTGTTTTAAAATCGAACTCTACAATCCTGCACGACCATTATGACCTGGAACGAAGCAAGAGGCATGGCTATTATTGCGGACTTGATTCGGCATAGCGAAAACTGATTTCTCTCTCTCTCTCTCTCTCTCTCTCTCTCGGCTCCACGTAAAATGCTGGCAGGTTTAAATGTTGTCATCAACCCATGTAAGCAATTAAGCTAAGAAAACATTCGGCGCCCGAACTATTGACGGGTGTGACATCCATCTGAGCCATTCATACGTGCTCTATCCGAAAATCCACTGTCGTTTCGGGAGGTGTTATTCCCAACCCTGGATAGAAGGGGCAAAATAGGAGAAGAGCGTGCGGAAACTGAACTTACTGAAACGTAACAAGCAGGATTGTTATGCAAATGGATAGCGGGTAACCGAGTCAACGCCATTGTCAAAACCTTCTACATCCAATAATATGAACATTACCGTGCTCAGCAGATAGTGGGTCAACGAGCCTGCCTGTTAAATGGTGTTTGATTTTAGGGCGGACGTTACAGCTAAAGGAGATGCAAGACCAGGGCAGCGAGTTCGTGGGGAAAACAGGTAGGGTTCATATGCATAAAATTAATGTATGTGTACGTAGGCCCCATGCATCAACATTAGGAGCCTACATTCTAAATACATTTTGTACGAACAATACACACTGGCCTTGTATTGTCAGTTACATTGGTCCCAACGTTACTCCCAACATTCCATTCGCCTCTGTACACGCAATGTTGGAGTTTACGACAAGTAAACACACAAACGCCATAATATATATTCTTGCAAAAATATATTTCCCTTTACAAGACAACAATGGCAACAAATGTTACATATCATAATCGTTAACCATGGTATATAATTATCAAATCCAAATACAGTAGTCTTCCAATAAAACCACACTGAGCAGGCAATATAGTTGATCTTTTCACATAGTTATCAATTATACAAAACCTACAAAACAAATACATGCCTTACACATTAGTGCCTGTGAATTAGCTGGATTCCAGAAAGAGCTTACAATTCCAATATATGTTGGCATAAGATACAACACAGGTAATTATCCAACAAGTTGTGATCAAGCACAGCAACAAACTGCAGAACATAACTCACAGGTAACTGTTTTCCAATAACTAAACTGAAAACATCAATGCGTCATGACAGCTGAACCTTTGAACGTGTTGCACAAACAAATATAATATATTATATTTACTTGTACATACATGCAAGTAAAGAGAAATACGGAAAGAACTCTGCGAGAATTCTGTTACTTTCACTCTGACGACTAAAATATAGCACTAACTACCACATACAAAGTCAAACATAAACAGATATAGACAAAAGAATTACATCACATA
This sequence comes from Bimastos eiseni, assembly GCA_959347315.1. Lineage (NCBI taxonomy): Eukaryota > Metazoa > Annelida > Clitellata > Crassiclitellata > Lumbricidae > Bimastos > Bimastos eiseni. Next base: position 11,744,787 of record OY365819.1, read on the forward strand.
GTCTTATACATAAGTATATGACAAGATAATAATAACATACACAATCATTTGTGCTCACACATTTCCCACTATGCTGTACATACTGATTTTATTCCACCAGCCAAAACTTCCACGGTCCAATATAGAAATCTTGCTATGATCGGCCGGCCGGCCGGCCCATGCTCCTGAATTCCTCGGCCAATCTTTTGTCCCTATTCCGCAATGCTCGAAGACCTTTCTGTGTTGAGCGTGGTTTTCCTGCACAAAGTCGGAAATGCCTTGAAGTGGCGCTTTGTGAGGTACTTGAAAGGTGTAATATTGAGCGTTTTGATACATACATTGATACATATCTAAATTTACAATTACAATACAATTTACAACAAAAAGATACTATCTGAAACAGCAACAAGTGCTTAATTTCAGAGGCACAACACATGAATAGGTATCCTACTTAGTTAAATGATACAATCAATCCTAAGATATGTGTAAAGCAACCACATTTCATTCGACCCTTGTCAAAACCTGGTGGGCAACCATGTGTGTACAATGGGGGTTCGATAAAGTGGCCTAAGGGCAATCAAGGGAATAATGATGCAATGTAAGATAAACAACATTCTGAAACAGATTTACCTTTGCACCTGCCAATTCCAGACACATTCTTCAATGCTCAGATTTTTATATGTAACACTAAAAACTTATACTAGGATTTTACAGTCTATATGACAGGAAAATGTGCTATAAAAGTATTAAAATGCATGAAAGAACACTCTTCTATCTATTCTACTGTCATGACAACAGGAACACTTCAAAGGATAAACTATTAATGTCACCTCTATGCTCTTACATATCAAATGATGACTGATAAAATTCCAACTACCCAATAGATTTTGGGTTAGTAATAAAAAAATGCAATATCATGCAACGACCCGTACCTGTTTTACAAACTGGTTTAACGCAAGAGCAAAGCTCTGCAATCCCACTTTTTCCAATGTTCTTGCAGGTACATAAGGACCTTTGAGCCTTCCTTGTCATAACAAATACCAAATCTGCTGCTTAGTTACAAAGTCAATTGTACCTGAGTAACTTGCCAAAGGTCATTTAAACACACAGATAGAGTTTACTCATTAGGCAGACTCTGAAGAAAGCAGATGCAAAGTTCTTTTGTCTACAAACTAACAAGTCATTGACAATTTCCTATAAAAGTGCAACCAGTCCTTGCAAATTACTATGTACAGCATGGTTATCATGTTTGTGACAACGATTACGAGTTCTAGATTGGACTGACAAAGACACGATTGTACATTATTTTTGGTGTTTTGACATAATCAGCAGAAACATTCAGAGGTTCTGTTCATGTGGCAATTTCCTTATTGTTACACCATCAACTGACCCTGATAGTGGTCTGAACTGATGGACCCTGGTCTGGATATTCCCACGGAACGTTCTGTGTGAATACTATGTCCTTCAAATACCCTGACCAGAAATTTTAATATCTGCAGGAATTTCATCGTCAATTTTTATCTCCTTAGCACTCAAGAACTGCAGGCGGTTGGACCTGGACTAGTAGATCGAGATATTCCAGACCTAAGACGTCATTTCAGCCTCAGTCAGGTGTTCACCATGAACCCTGTACCTCGCAAGGTCCTTGCGCGTCACAATACCAATCACCTAGAAAGCACAAAGCACACTCATTAAAAATTTGTTTTGATAGAACTTCAGATCATATTTAAAGACTGCCCTATCTGGCTATGCAGTAAGTGGCAAGAATGACCACAGTTGCATCGCTCATGTACCGTATTTCTCTCCTGCTTGGAAGTGATTCACTAATGCTGGTGACAGAGAAAGGATTGAACACATTCATTATAATGCTCAAAAGTCAACTCCCAGAGATGAAAAGCCTATGGTCATGGGTGTGCGATCTCAAACTATAACTGCTACAGTTATAGTTTGATATCGCACACCCATGACCATAGGCTTGCGAAAAGGATAATAAAAACTTCATACATTGCGTCCTGTATAAGAACATGTCCTAGATGCATTGTTAATTGTCCTATAAGGACAGTCAGTGAGGATCCTTCCCTTTGCAGCAAAATGTCTAAACCGATGGACCTAGTGTAATTTAAGCTACATAAACAAGGCTATATCTCGGGCCAGCTTACGGAACACCTCATCTTCTCCTAGACCCTTTTTGAGACGTTCTAATCTACCCCAGAAACGTATCCCTAACAATAACAAATGAAATGCCTAGTTAATAATTATTAATAACAAATTTAAAGTCTCTAAAATTAATTCAGACTCACGCTCATTAAAGTCTATCATTCTAAGAGTATATCAGGTCAAGATACACACCTCATTCCTGCAATTGATGACTACAAGATGTCGAAGGCCCAAGCCCCTGAACAGCTTGAAAATCCGAGGTAATGAGGTATTCTGCACAGAGCAACAAATAAATATAGCCACACACATACATAGTCTCTTTGTCTTTGTGCTGCCAGTTATGCACCCATCTAGATAATGCACAGCTGCCAAAGCTATCAGCTTAACCCACTGTATTGCCTAATGCACCATCTTGTAATTTGAGTGTAGAAGTAAATATTGACATTTTCAACATCATCGCTGTTTACGTGTGGTGGGTTTTTATACACTCAGTCACAACGATATCTGACAATGACATCATGTTAATGAATTCACATTGTAAAATGTTTCAGGATAGCTAATAAAAATGGTATGCATATATGCATAAAACCAACAGCCCTGTATCAGATAAGATAAAGAGTGCTGTTGATCTGATTTTAGTGTTGACTGGACCAGTTTTCTAGCAAGAATTTGTTGTTTCCTTCTTACCTGAACAAAAAATTTTTATTTAAAAAGTTTTTTTTTACAAACTTTAATTACTAATTATCTTTAGTAAGTATAATTGAACACATTGGAACAGAATAAAAGCTGAGCAAATGGAACATAGAACCCTTGTCACCTGAGATTACTTGATAGGATTAACTGCAATTGACTAATTCATAAATCGTGATACATACGTCGTACACCACATACGGGGCAGGATTCATGAACGGCCTCAGGTCAATATTGAAGGTTTCTTCCTCATCAGAAATGTCAATTTCCTGTAGAAAGAACAACTTATTTTAATTAAAACAGTCACAATAAAAGCTTGAAGACTCATCAAAATATTTGTACATGCAAGCATTATAACCCACACACACACAAACACACATACAAAATCTTCACGCTCACATTCCCTGGAATAATTATTAACACATGTGAACCTCACAAAGACACTCTGTTCAAGTAAACCTACAAGCCTGTATCCCTCAACCTATAATAGTGCAATATGGATCATCCCACCACCACAGCAGAACTCATATAAAATCAATTATTGTAATGGCTTCATTGTGCAAAATGTTGCTAGTACCGATATGCACTAAATGCACGTCCAACTGTTACTGATATAAACTATGCACTAACAGTGGCTTGCATTTGGTGCTGTGTGCAAAACCAGAGTAGAACCAGTGTCATACAAATGAAAATATTTCGAAAATTCTGCTTTAACATGTCAGGTCTATAAGTCAGAAAATAAATTCTCTCATGCTTAATGGTGCTTATTTAACTTCACTTGAAAAATTTAAAATTCTATTGATTGTAAGTACTTCAGTGTGCTTGTCAATTAGCTTTAATTAAAATACTGATCACCTCAATTTTAGGGAATCTTGGATACACAGATCGGAAGTGATCTTGCGTGATCTCACTGACAGTCGCAGTAGCATGATCGCCATCAATGAAACACTGTTCAAAATCATAAACAATGAACAAAAATAAAGTAATTAGATCACTGCAAGATTATTAATCAAACTGCTTTATAGATAAAATTCTGAACACTTTAATGAGGAGCGCACACTAAAGGCATTGTTAAAGTTTCAAGTCAGCCAGGTTTCATTACGATGTCACATGTCTAAACAGCTCTCATCTTTTTCTCTCACTCCCTTCCTCCTTCCCTTCCATCTCTCTGTTCCTCATGGGCTGCTGCACTAAAGACATCATGCATTTGGGGGCCCGTTGACTTAATTTTTTTAAAAGTCAAAGTAGGCGGGTGGGTGGCCAGATCTTACTCATCATCTCGTCTTCCCATTGACTGTTAAGGTCAGCATACTTATTGTAGTCGAGTTGGCAGAAGGAGCAGAAATCTGAAAACAAATATCTGCCCTGGCAAGGATTTGAATACTTGACCTCCTGGAAAATTATCGTTATCTTTATCATCGTCCAGCATGCTAACCGCTACACTATACAGCATTATAAACGTCAAGCTCTACAAAGGCTTCACTTTGTGCTAGATACATATCCTGCTTTTGCAAACAATGTTATTCAAAACAATTACTCACCAGCGAAACAATGACACCAGACAGCAATGATAGAAGGATGCATCATAATTAGATAATTAATAGAGTGCCACTCATTTCAAATAACGATAACTGAAGACCAACTTATTCAAACAAGAGACAAAGAGCTAAGTCAAGTAGGCCTACCACTGACCTTCTCTCGAAGTAAAACTATAAGTTGCGATCGAGTTATTAACCCCGACAGGGTTCCAAAGCTTGTACATGATGTGATCGATGAAACACTGCCCTGAAACGACAAAGCATTACAGTCAAAAAACCTGCACAGACCAGTCAAGACAAAGCTAACAATGTATTATTGTAAATTAATAACTATGATTCATTCCATGATAATACAATCAACACAAATTTCTATTAACTTCATTCCAAGCCATCATTAGGATAAAAAAAGCACTGTTCTCTGAGGTCAGGATTTAGACCTTTAGAAGAATCATAATGACACTAACAATGATCAAACAAATTATACCCTACAGAAGATATATGTATATAATTATGTTTATATAACTTGATGTACATTTGCATGCAAGTATTCATTATGCATGTAATTATAATAATTAAAATCTAGAGGTTTCTGCAGCATCCAAAAGAGCAGCAACACAAACCAGCTTGGTCTCAGGCGCTTCTTCAAAACATAATTAATACGCAGAGGGAGAGAAATTGGTTCCAATTTGAGACCCAAAGGGAACAGGCAGGCAGACAGCAAGGGTGGACAATGCTTAGAATTGAAGCAGGCATAGAGAGAAGTAAGGGAAAGGGGAAGAATCAGAGGATGAACGACAGGATATGACAGAGTAGTGTTCTTTCAGTTTCAGTAAAAAAAAACTGTAGACGGTTGTTGCACGTTTGTAGGATGGATCCGATATTTGGAGCAATTCTGGCTGGAGTTTATTCCAGAGAGGTTGAACAACTATGTAAAGTAAGTATGTATGCATCTGACTATTCATAAGAACTTAACCAGAACATTAAAGGCAATTGGAACACAGGAAATATTGACAATATGTCTCTTAATTCCATGGAATAGATGCTACATTAAGATCATAACTGAGGCACAATAGGTGATCGGTGCAGTCCAACAAGCAGACAACCTTTCCTCAAAAATTTGCAAATTCTCAAATATTTCACTACGCTGTTCGTGTTAAGGTAACTATCATTTTGGATGGATAAAGAGAAATGAGTTGATTTCATGTTTTGCAGACCAGGAAATCTCGATCTGAGTGAATGTCCTGAACGACAGGAAACCCATCGTGCATTTCTGATCTCAGCACAGATGCGATCCGACTGACTTTCGAAACAGTTGACAACGTAACTACTGGATGACTCATAACTTTTCTGAAAAAATCAATTTGGACTGGCATCACCAACATGCAATGCTCAATGTCAACATTGCTTAAGACATATTTGTAAATTACACAGAATTAAGCATCATGTGCTATGTGTGCTAGGCCATCTAAGCCTTTGGTCATTGAGATTACCCACTTCTTACTGGACTAATTGCAATTGATCCAGAGGGTTTGGGTCAACAAAATATAAAAACCTACCCATTTACTTAAATCACTGCATTGCTTTCTGTACAGCAAAGAGTCTCTTTCAAATTGAGGTTTAAAACACCAGAGCCAGAGTCAGCCAGAGTATCTGAAGTCAGTCCTCATTCCACAGTCCTCATTTCATTATTCAACAAGGCCATCTGATTGCCTTTCTTTGGTAAACCCTAAAACTAGACCTGTTCATATCTAAAATTCCAATGGGTCATACCTACAACTTAAACTGGTCATACCTAAATTTAGAGCTGCTTTTGTTTCTGGATGTTGACCTGATAATGCTTGGTGTGCCATCGGTCCATGCCTTATGCATTAAATACTGGCTGTATATAAGTTGTCGATTAAAGATGATGAAGCAATGATGAAGATGACAATAGCAGTAGTAGTAGTAACAATTGTACCTAGCAGTAATGTTTGATGTCATTCGTGGCGGTTCCCAGCCTAGAACTGGAACACCCTGTAGTTGAATGTGCAAGTCGTAGATGCCCTGGAAATAATTGCATCATAAACAACTTACTACTCACCATAGACAATGACCTCTCTGCTCTTAGCAGTAGAATTCAGGCAACTCCACAAGAAATTTAACAAATTGGGATTTTGTGATGTTTTTATGAGCATTACTGGACAGTCTGGGCAATAAATTAAGATCACCAAACTTATCACGATTTTCATCACAAGGTTAGTTTGCATGGAAGTCTTAACTTTCAGACAACAGTTCTGATCACGAAGGTAACCTGGTCATGCACAACATGGAGAATCTGTTGCAGGTCAAAAGTTCATTGAAGAATGCAGGGTTTATGATACTCACTTCCCTATTGGAGCTCCCAGTTCACTTTATGCCTTATTCAAATCCCTGACAGGAGAGAAATATGTGTACAAAATGTCTGATCCCTCTCCACCCCTAGCCATCTCAGCTACGAGGTCTATGATGCAGAATTTATGAAACTTGCGGCCCTATTTTATCTCCCTATACACACTAACCCTACACAGTTGGTGAGAAGATGAGACGGCAAGGAGGACTGGTCACTCGCCTTCATATGCTGAGGCGAAGAAAAGGTAAGAAAATGAAGTCACTGATGCTTCATACTCATGGTTGCCTCAGGGACAGCTTAATGGACGGCGCTTCTTCTTCCTCTTCTTCTTCTTCACTTGCACTTAACTAGAAATAGAGAGGCACTCGCGGGTGTGAAGCGTCAGCAACTTAATTTTCTTAATCTTGGCCCATAGAACATGAGGGCAGGTGACCAATTCTGTCTGTCACCTTCTGATCCTCCCATTGTCAGTGTACTCACTCTAGCCGTGTTGGCTATGGGCACAAGTGGAGCACAAAGCCGGCAACAATCTCTGCTTCCAGTGGGATTTGAACCTCTGACCTCTCCCGGTTGAGTCCATTGCACTAACCACTCGACCGTCATTCTTTCAACCTCATATAATACATGAGTTAAATAATATCGCATCACTAACCTCTGTAAAAAGATCACCAACCCACTTGGCAATCATCAGTACAATCATGAGTGGCAGGCCTAAGGTGATGTTTCCAGTGGCTTCAATCAGAATAACAGTCAGACTCAGAGTCATTCGAACTATGCCTCCTACAAGACATATGTCACAGACCCTCCTTCATAATCAAGCCGAAATAAGTTTATGGAAAGTCAATGTTACCATATGTCTCATACAATAATTCAATAGAAAATCAAAGTTATTGGAGTTGAAAAACCCTTTAAACTGGTAAGCTGGAAACCTTCAGCTTTCAAACTGGGAAGCTGGAACATACTAATGTATCCTGCAATGAATGGGTCAGTTGGAAACTCATTCAGTTATGAAATCTTGTTATCAAGACTGGAGAGCATAGCAAGAAGGCCACAGAAGATTAATTTCAAATACATTCGGTGAAATTCACCATTCGTTCTTCTATTAAGAAGCATCTGTTCTAGTTGTTTGACTGCTGTGGTCATTGTAATCGTAATCTTAGCCTGACATTCGTACAGCGACAATTCAAGAATGAACTCATCAATGTGTCTCCCTCTTCAGGCACTTGTGAAACCGAAGGGAGAAACTGAAGTACTTGAGCCACACCTTTCCTTGAAGGTGATTCCAGCTGGTGTACCCAACATAGGTAAAACATCAGGACTGCTGTAGTAGCACGCATACAAGAGACAATCCGGAATCCGTGGACAGCCAACTGAAGGGGGCCACCACAACTCAGGATCGAGATACAAGACCCTGATTTGATAGAACAACCACCTGAGGTTTACTTTACATTCATGGGCTTTCTCACTTTGCCTCCATATATTTTAATTTATATTCAGGTGAAAATATTTAGCACAAGTCACTCAATTTTGCAACCATTATAAGACTCTCACCTAACTGTGCGGCTGCTCCAAGCAAAGCAAATTTGCCAGGATCTATCCAGTTCTGTCAAAAGAATCAACAACGTCATTTCTGTAATAATTTGTAGTTAAAATATCAGCAAAAAAAATTTCTGAAAATTCACACATTATGAAAGAAAACCAATTGCCACTGACAACACCTGCCATAAGCTATTCTATTGAACATGAAAAACATGGCCAAGACATTCCTGTACTCATTGCATGCAAGAATTAATTGAGCCAGCATGGCATCGCTCTAATACAATCGTATCATATACTATGTAATACTATATTATTAGTATAGTACAACAATTGTATACTAGTATTATTAGTACTATACTAGATGTTCACATTACTGCATCTATCCTAATTTCAATACTCGACTTTCCACTCTCAGTTTACAACACCACCGAGCAAGACTATTTCAGATTAACCATAACAATTCAAAATAAAAGGAAACATTCAATGTCTGACACTCTAAGTATATCCTGCTTCACACAGGCCACTTATGTATAACATAAAACTTATGTATAACATAAACGTGTATGCGAACATATGTATATTGAAAATTCATGTAAATAAGTAAGCAAGTCGGCTTGTACATATGTCTAAGCATGCATGTCTGTATCTAAGTATGTAGCAAACACTGTCCCCCTTTTCTTGCAATCATTGCCATGTTCTTAATGGCACAGTAAACTTTCTCTCTACCAGTACAACATAGATACGAGTATAGTCGAACACTGAGCCTCAACGTGTTCTTAACAGAGTGATATACAAATGGTCAGCTACAATATGATAAAGCACGACTTACCGCGTTAGGAAAAAGGGCCAAGAGACCAATGGCTGCAAGTCGTCCCCATGCAGCTCCAATGACGAGGCCAGGAATGAAGAGGCCGCTAGGAACAGATATGCCGTAGGTCCAACAGGCAAGCAAGAAGTAGAAGAGACCAAAATATACTAATGTCGTCCACTGGTATGTGCCTATGCAAACATATGCAAAAATACAAATGCAAAAAAACAGTTAAAATTTACTCTTGCTGTACTAGTTTCTAGTAAAAATACATTTTATAAGACAATCTGTCATGTATTACTGCAAGTATCCATTCACAATTTCTATCCTGGGATTTACAATTCAATACTTCAAGGCAGTTACTTTCCATAAAAGTTAGAACTTCCATTCTACTTTAGTTCTAATTCCCAAATGCTTTCTAAACCACAAAGGATCACATTTACATCAGAAAAAGTAATAATAATAAGAAAACAAAATAATAATAATTAATAAAAATGATAATAATAATGAAAATAATAATAATAATAGTAATACTTACTACCTCGGAGCAAAAAATACCACAATCAAAAATGGTAACAACACTGGACAAAAACAACCTGTCATTACAAATATAGGATTTGGGTTAGCTAATGCTGGCTCCCTACTCACCATATGGGTCATGGAAAAGACTTGTGACGCTAGATTCTGGAGGCTGGAACCATAGTGTAGCCATCGAATTAGACTGTCCATCGGGACAATACATCTACAGAGTAAACACAAACAATTCTAAGAACGAAAAAAAAAGACAAAATTCCAAGTAACGCTAAAGATAACTACGGATGCAAACGTCAAATTCAATATTGGTAACAACAGGCCTAAAAAACTTGGTACAAGTACAGCGTGGACTTGTAAATCAAATTGTTGGGGACGCATCTTATGATACAGCGAGTAAATAAGGCCACACGTAAGAAAGTGATGACGCTGGACACTCAATATTTAGTGCAACATCTTGTATGGCACATTAACAAAAACACCCTATTAATAGTTTTGTGGGGCAGGAGATGGCTGAATGGAGGGAACACACTGGCACGAAGATACCCGCTAGACCATAAGGTTGACTACGCCTTCCACTCCCTATGGGAAACTGTAAATGAGGAGTGGGACATATGAATGTCTTGCAGGCTGCCATACAGTTAAACTTGTTATCAACTGTTACTATTTCATCTAAGTATGCACATGTTAGTTTGAAATTATTAAACGAACATAATTATTATTACTATGGGACACCATCACTTTGGTACGCGGAATGGCACATGAACCGGGAGTGTCTAAACCAATCCTCAATGTAATAACGAAAAAGCGATTCACGGACATTCGCCAAAGATTGAGAGCAATAGGTCCCTGGGAATGAACGAATACATATTGGGCATCTGAGAGAAAACCTGTCAACAGAACTGGAGAGATATTCAGTTGAACGATTCGTTTACCTGGATTGGATTCAAGTTCGGATCTTTTCCGTATGCCTGGCAATCGTCCACAACATAGATGAGGAAAAATGCTGCAATGGTGGATGTCATGGCAACAAGGATGGCCTCTAAAACCTGGAGACAGGGTTTTCTAATGTTTCTGTCAATCAGATCACAAAGAAAATTAAATTAAAATGGCAATACTTTCCAAATATGAGTGCCAGTTAATTTTCAGCAAATCTGTATGAGTTTCAGATTTCAGGTGAGCAATCGATCAATCGATTTTTTTGGTTGCTCACCTGGCAAAGGGTTTGTTCGAGGGATTAATCGCTCGTCTCTCCAAATAAAATACAAAGACACTGACCGTCATCTTATTTATCTAATTAACATTACTTTAATTTACTTAATTGCGGTGAATTCATTCTGTGACCTAATTACTGCTGACTGATCACTCCAATTTTGTGCAATATGATTGGCCAAGACAACATGGTTGACACCTCAGGCTGCATGACGGCGTACATAACGTCACCCATTTTGGAAATTATTAAAAAAAGTAAACAAAGGTGACAAAAGGAGTCAAATAATAAATGTACTAGATTAGTACTACATCAGTCCTTCAGCAGCAATACGAAAATTATACACAAAATATGCTGTACACAGATGTTCCCTAGGTTGATCGTGCATCGCTTGCCAACTCGATTTTCAAACCATGCACTATTTTCAGATGGGAGGCTTTAAATATGTGCACCCTTCAGCTACTCAAATGGCACTACTTAGTGATGACATAAGAGAAATAACAATTTTTTAAACAAATCTGGTTAGGATTTTCACCATTACTTTCACCAAGTTGGGGAATATGTGATGACAGTAACAGGAAAATCAACACAGTCTCACATAATTATCAATAGGAGTTTAAACTCCGCATTAAATGACGACACTGTACTAGTTAGTACTAAAAATCATCCCAAATGCCCTGTTGTATAAATGGAAATTAAGTAGTTAAACTGCTAAACTCTATAATCCCACTTAACATACCTACGACGAAATAAAGTCAGCTTGTAGTTAATGTAATTGAAGAGAGCACCAAGAAGACCACCTAAAAACAATTAACAGAATTAAATAATTTAGATCCACTCTTTTCTATTGTTAACTGTTAATTCCCATTAAACTCTCACGCTAATTTCTGTTGACTGCCAGTTTATCCATAAAAATAATTGATTTGGTTATGCGTGTATGTAGGCAACATTGAAAGTTGCCACGAGGCTTCTGGGCTCCAGGGCATGGAGAGTGAGGTTGGATTCCCAGTGAGTCTGCTCCTCCTCCTTCAGATAAAACACTGTGTATTTCAACATTTCAACATGAGACTGCATTCATTTATTCCTTACGAGAATTTGTGTATAGCGCCTCTTCAAGGTGGCTACTCAGAGGCGCTCCCAAACCCAGCACGGCCAAATAAAACAGTCTTAATGATGACCCAATGCAGTGGTCTGCATATGCAACACCATCCCACATTCAACAGTTAATCAACTGCTCTACTTATCTACATCGATGCATTGTACATACTCCAGTGTTTGAAGTCTTTTCAATGAACACCCGAATACTATAACTAATAATCAAAACTAAATACTGGAAGATAAAGTCCATATTGACTGAGATCAGGAAAGACTCCATAAATGAATTACCTATGATTCCATAGAGGATGTATATAGGAATCTCCTGACCATAATACGGAATGTCCTGAAGGTAGAAACAAGCATTGAGTAAAAATTATACTTAAAAAACAGTATGATAAAAAAAACAATAAGCTTGCAAAAGCTAACTATAACTAATATTACTGAAATAATGGTCATCATGTTTGGGCCATGAACAATTCCTAACCCACATTTATTCTGTGACTTTATAATCTCATTTATAACAAACACATAGCAAATTTGCAAACTTAACTACAATGCAACAACTCATCAAATTGCTCTTTACTTTGCAACTGAAATCACTGGGCAAAGATGCTAATTATAATAACAAATTAAAGAAAGCAATTAACAACAATTAATTAATGATATTCTATAACTTGTACCATCAATGTAATCAAAATTTATGTCCAGAGCTAAATTGTCCCTGCACTGAATGGTCAGCTGGCGAATTGTCCCATCCTCTGCTCAGTGCTACACTGATTTGAATTGAAAATAATCTTTCCTATACTAAATCAAATTAACACAAGTACAGAATAAGATAACAAGCATGATCAGATGATTAACAAGTTATTACAGTATCAAATGAGAAGGTTCTCGAGAGAGTGGGAGCACAGAGAGTTTTGCTACAATCGATTGAAAACAGGAAACACCGTTGGCTTTGACATATATTCTGAAAAGGGGGTCTGCTGTTGAGGATACTGGTTTGAAGGATGCTGGGAAGACAAAAAGAGGACGGAAAAGATTGAAGATGCTGGGTGATATGGATAATGGAGAACCTTATGTGACTACAAAGAGGAAAGCGAACGACAGAGGTAGCTGGAGAGAAAGGAGGGGGAGACAAGAATTGTCCATGACAAAACCCTGCTCATCGGCAGAAGACTGAAGAGAAGACAGAATGGAATTGAACCAGCCAAGCAAGGCACTCCTCTGCCTTGTAGCTCATTTTACCAAAACCATTTGGTGAATGAAAGGCTGAGCCAACCTCTTGCCTGTTCTCATCCTCTGCCCATTATGCCAGAGCATCATCCTTATCCAAAGCCCATTCTCAGATAAACACTTACCTTGAATTTTCCAAAGTTGATTAGGCCTGGAAACGAGAACTGCCAGGCCATGTTATGGTAGAAACTCAGAACCAAGTTCAACGTGAAGGTCGTTATCATCGATGCAAAAAACTAAAACAGCAAAAGAATAACTTCAGCTGCTTCAGCGAAAAGGAACATGAATAAGGTTATAAGAAATGCAATCGTGTCTCATTGTCTAGACAACTTAAGGCAGCAGTAGTCTTATTCCCAGGTCATTCGACACTACCATTAAATACGGTAACCAATGATCAGAGTGCTGCTTTGTATCTAACACGTTTCAGAGTGGGATGCATGTATATGACCATTTATATAGCGCCTTATAAGAACCACATGCGAGGTCTAACCATCTCAAACTCAATGGTGAGTGAATACATACATCTATATAAATAAATAGAAGATTCTGTGTGTGTGTCTGTCTGTTCGGCTATGCATTTGCACAGTTTTAGAGCTATTGACTCGAAACCTTTACCGTTGGCTCAGAGAACACCTGGGACACCCAGTAGAGGGTTTGGTGAACTCCGCAGCCATCGTCTTCCTGGTCTCCAGTGCCAAAAACCTGTCTCAGGAGTCCAACAACTCCCCCAAGGAATCCATATAAAAGCAAAGTTTCCTTCTCAGCTGCCAGGAGCGTGTCGAGGAAACATCTGCTACGCACCAAGCAAGACTTGCTGCTGATGCTACCAGACATGCATCTTCCAGAGCAAATGCTGCCAGACGGGCGGCATTCAGGGCTGCAGAGTCCCCTCAGGCCAGTCAGCAGGATGATTTTTCAAAGACACTACTGTACTCACAAGTTCCGAGGTTCTACACTTGGCAAACCAATAAAACCTGGCAAAGATGAAAGACACATCTGTGGAAGGATATCCATGGGTCAAGTCCATTTCCATTCTCGATATTTCTTAACACGGGAAACGCCGGGTACCCCCGGCTAGTACATTCATAAATCATTAATGCACGACTGCTGGCTTGATGATTATCATCATCACATCTAAAATTGAGGGAAGAATCGAGGAGAAATAGGACAAAGACAAGAGGAAGATCGAGGATGATGTTATTGGACAGGAAGATGCACGTTCAAAGAGAGAGCCAGAAAACATAATGCATATGGCAACATTAAACATACGAATCTGCCGAGGGCAGAGAACCAACAGAAGATGGTAAAAACAGATGCACAGGCAAAACTCATTTTACTGAAATCAAGCAAACATTTACGAAATTCTACATAAATTTTGCTTTAAGTTATACAAATGTAAATACTTGGAAATTCGAGTATCTAGTACATCCTTCAACTTACTATTCTCCAAGTCAGAGCTTGATTCCAAAAACTGGCACCTTCTTCCAGGCTAAACAACACGCCCCCAACCGGAGCCCCAAAAGCAGCTGAAACACCTGCAGCTGCTCCGCCCGACACAAAGTCTCTCTTCTCCGAGTCCATTCGAAAATATTCAAATAACTAGAGAACAATGGAATGCTAATATTATTGTTATCTTTCAAAATGCATTATTTTAGTAACAACAGAAGCCACAGAAATAGTATTTACTCCCAGCATTTTGTAAGTTAAGCTATCTAATGCAATGAAAGGAAAATATAAACCACATATTCTGAGATGTCAAAAAAATGCAGGGCCAAATTATCCACTAGGCACAGTGAGCACTGTGAAACCACGAAATTTTTAATTTTATTTGGATAACTTTTTTGATTGTACGGAAACAGTTTAACTTTAAGATATTAACTTAAAGCCAAGCTAGGCTGTGCAACAGCCTATGCAATAATAATACCTTTGTTCAATTTTAAACCACAGCATAATAACAAGTATAGTATGAACGAATGATGACAAGTAATTACAGGAGTCGAATTTAACTGTTATCAGCCATGCAAGGCATCATCAAATCATACAGCTGATTCAACTATTGCCAAGAAAACGAGGTACAGTTATAGTGTGACAGAGGGAACACAGACTTGCTTCCTCTGCTCTTTACACTACAATTATTCATTACCCAATCCCCCCCCTCCTCATGTGAACTTTATGGCTCTATGCAGTAGTAAAATCACATATAATGTCATTTCCTGAATTAACTCGTTTTCAATTTCACAGATGGCCGCTGGGATCCACGAATGCAAGGGGATGTGTCTATGGCCTAGGACGACTTTACAATGACCCTGTATAATATAGTTATATTACAATAAAGCTATACCTATATGCACATATGGAAATATCTAAATAAATAAATATATATATATATTGTGCAAGCAAATATGACTTCTATGCCACAATGCATACTGCAAGCTACCGAGTCGTGCACAATGAGCTATTTGAAACTAGAAAAGCTTCCCTCCATTATCATTTCATTAGCCTGCAAGGTCACTGACTGATCAATGAACATGTCCAAGGAGTTGATCACATAGACAAAATTGGATATAATGCAGCACACATAATGGATAGAAGAATGCATCTCATCAAACACATAAATGAATGGAACACAGTCAGTCGCCATATTGACGAGTTCGTATCTTCAGACAATGTTGTATATTATAAAATGCACTGTATCAGCTAAAACACATAATCAGCCTATGACCTTAGACAATGAACAACAACAAATATTATAGGCAAGCCGAGTAAACAAACCCCAAGGTCACAGCCAAAGGTTGATGATTGGCCCTGCGATATGCCAGCAGCCACAACGGCTCCAGAGTGGATCATCGGTCCTTCCTACAAATTTAACTGCAACATGTCCTTATCTAAATCTTTCAGAAACCAAATCAAATGGCAAAATTAATACGTTTTCACACTACTGCTCAAAAATGAATCCAAGAACAGTGGTGATACTTCATCAGACATCATAAATTTATTACTTTGTTATAATTATTTCTACATTTAATGAGTGCCCTTACATAATGATCGATGAGAGTGAAAATGACTTCAACCAGGTCCCTACACAGTAACCATCTCGAGGGAAACTCCCACCCGTACTCTCGGCATTACATGACGAGCATTAGAGCTAATTGCCACTAAGCCCAAATATTTAAACATCACATCACAATAGTGCGACATCAAAAACAATTTAATTCTAGTCAAAACACTTCCTACAATGCTATCAATGGTTATGCAGCAACGTCTAATAATAATAAGCTCATTACAAACATAGCAATTAAAAACATTTAATAACAACATACTGAAAAATAATGACAATGAGCTATATGAAGCAATTACCTTTCCAATTGCGAGGCCTCCGACTACAGATAGAGTAACACCAATAACCTTACAGAAAAGCGTCTTAATTCGAACGACACGTGGAATCTTTATTCCATTCAGATAGCATTTGATTTGCGGAATGCCACTACCAGCTGCGACTGGCTACAAAATCAAACTCAAAATATCACCCACAATGAACTTCTCAAGTTTATTTCATAAACTAAGGACTGCAGATCTGTCTGTCTTTCTATCAATATGTTTGTTGATTTGATTCAGACCCTAGCTCTGCTACAATCCAAATTTAATGCTATGACACAAGAAAGAAAACATACCGTGCACAAAGTTTTAGCAAATCCAAAACTGAGCAAAACCGAAGCAACCTATGACTTAATAAAATTATAAAATCCACCCAAACCTTAATTTTAACATCTTAATACTGTTAAGTCACAAGCCTATAATCTGAGTACATACGATGACAACTGAAAATAAATGGAATAATCTCAAATATGCAGAAATACCTACAAATTAAAGCCTACAAATTACACTCAGGTAAAGTTATACATATATAAATTATATAAATTCTGTAGCTGCAATAAAAGTTGATAAATTGCAGCCTTTTTTCAGTGTAGGAAATGTTTAAGTTTTCTCTAAAAACATTAAAATGAGAACAGACTGAAGAGAGATTTGTTGACACTACCTCTCCGTAGGCTGTAATGGTAGCAGCAATGCCAACACTGAGGACATTCATGGACACCCACAACAACAGCGGTATCACCAATGTATTATTATCAACGGCCTGGTCGTAAACTTCGATCTAAATTAAGGAGACTCTGCCTCAAGACTCAAATACCAATTTCCAATAAAACTCGATCTACATAGCTTCACACGGTAAAATACACAGGCCATAAGACTGCAAAGAGATATGTTTTACACAAACAAAACCATTTTCCAAGACAAGAACCATTGCACACATTGCCCAGAGAATGTCAGGTAGGGCAAGGTAATGTAACATAAGCAAATACTAATAGCAAAAGAAGAATTATATAGCCCCATAGCAAGGCCAATGCTAATGAAAACAGTACTTTACACTAGTTAAAAGGATCAATGACAGTCATAGACAGTCTAAGAAGATACGTCTTTAGCTGCACGACATTTATTCTCCATCAGAAAAAGATACAGTATTTGACAAGCTGAAATTTGAACTGAGAAAGTGTTTTGACACTCATGTCTATGATGGAAGCGATAAGTGCAGTGCAGACACCAATGAAGAACATGACGACCCATCTTGCTGCCTGCTTCTTCAACCATTTCTAAAATCCCGATAACATGAGGCCATGACACATCATAAAAATACTCAAAAAGTATGTATATCTTTGTATTCACATGTGTGTATGTATGAAATGAATTTATATGAACTTTCGCAAAGCGTATTTTACGAACTTCTCAAAACACAGTGAACATGATTGTTTAACCTTTTAACAACCACTATGTACCAAAAATGTATGGAAACAATGCAGCTGAATCCCAACCCACCATTTTTGAAACACTGATCTTCTAGATAGTATTTCTGTAACAACCTTTTACAAAAGCTTAACTGTCAATTTAAGCAATTCAAGAAGCACATTCGGTTTGTCATTGGTCATGACTGCTTGGACCCGTGACAGTCCAAACTCCTTCTAAATGATTTTTGAAAGTTCCTCTATAAGTGGCCTAATTAATATAAACGAGAGGATTGGTGCTCTCGTCTATTTCCTTCCTTAATAAAAAAACACAGTTTATTATGATAACCAGTGTTTGTAGTTACAAAATGAAAAGTGATTTGAGCAATTGTTGACATAAATTACCCTATGTGTCATTTCCAGTGCTTCCTTCCGGTAAAGTTCATTCTCACAATTGTCATAATCCAGACTCTGAAGGTAGAAATAGCAGAAAACAATATTTTAATTTTTTTCACATATTATGGTAACAATGTGCCACCATTACCTTAGATGAAATGCTTCCGTTAAATAGATTTACATCATCATCAGTTCCTACTGCTAGTCATTTTGGGGTGATGGGTACGAATAAATTATCTCCATTGCCATCGGTCATGTTCAATGCTTCACATAGTGTTAGTTCAATTGATGTAATGTCCTCATTTATATTATCTATCCAGTGTATAATTGGTCTATGTTTGTTTCATTTCCTATAAAATCTTGTATTTATTGCACTGTGTGGGATTTGGTCAACTGGCATGCCCTGTAATAGGAAGAATGACAAGACAACACTAAATAAGGGGTAAGAAACTGTTCAGACTGGGAAAGGGGCCAGCTAACTATACCGTAACCTAAAATGATATCATACCAATGATACAATACCAACGATTTGAGATCATTATGACATCAGACCACAATTACAAGCAGAACAAGAGTCTTCATACTTCTAGCTTAGCGTTCAGTGGCCGTGCGTCCAAATTGTCTTCTGTCTTTTTTCGATGCTGCCCTTCATTTTCTGCATCAAATTCTTCCGATCCTTCAGGAGACCGGCAGCAAAGGAATCCCCGAGAGGACTGGCGCTCTCGGCTATCACTTCTTGACCCATTTGCATCACTAAACCCATCAAAGGAATCATCCTAAAAAATGTATAAATGACGCAAAATATAGCACATAATAAAATAAATTTTTATTACCGATTGAAATTTAATTGTGGGTTATCGGTACAGCAAATATTCAAATTTTTACCCCAACTTCTGAACTGAGCAACAATTTAAAAAAATTTCTTAAATGAATAAGATTCTTAGAATAGTGTGTTGCAACACACTTGTTAAGAACCTCTGTCTTAGAATATGGTAGATAGAATAGCATAGGTCTAATCCAAATAAAGTACACAAAATTCCAACTTATGTACTATGGTGCAATTCAAATCGCTAAAGAAAAAATTTTTGCTTGAAATCAAGCAAACTTTTTAGATTAGTCGATGATTGTATATGTATAACTAAGCAGCAAAAATTAAGTATATGAAATTTAGCACCCAATGTATGTATGGTATGCTGTATTTCTAATCACTTGACCAGAGAAAATCAGACACTCAAATTATCTCTTTTTGACTGCATCTCAATAACGAGCTAACTAATTATGATCACCTCAGTATTTTCACATTCATTCAAAGAAACAACCTGTATCCATTAATTAAAAAGCCCTTTAGTGAAATCAGTTCTAACTAGGGCATCACAGAGTAGACAATTTCCACCGAGTACCGAATCCAAGTATTTGGATGCATTACTTGCCGGATCAGAGTACGAACCGAATAGCAGTGGCAACTTTGGCCAGGAGAGTTCCATCCATAGGCGCATAAAAGTTTTGACTTTCGTCACTTTCGCATAGGCTAATGAAAAATCAGCAAAATAAATGTTTGTGCTTGTAACAACTACTAATAGGCCTACGGCTTTAAATTTTTGTTTTTAGATTGTGTAAAGTTCATAAATAAATTATTTAATTAAAAAATTAAATTTCTATTTTTAACTATTTGTGTGTGTAATATTTGCCAAAGCAAATACTTCCTAATAGTCCCAAAAAAGGGATAGTCTGCTGAGGCAAATGCCCGAGGCAATTTCCGGTAATGCCCTAGTTCTAACAGATAACATTCTATGAAAGGGCAGATTCTAATCACTCCAACTAACTCACTATCACTATGTCATAATACTACCGAAGCATTTGTCGATTATTACAATAATATATTAGTACATGTTTTAGTAAAGAAACTGAATTACACTGGATGATCTTGTACAACACAATAATCATAATTTACAGCAGTTACCTTCAACTTGCAAGCTACTTTTAACTTCTCTTTTGAAACTCAGGTAGTTTGAACAAAATATTCAATGACTTAGTAAATACAATCATTATCGTAATTTACACCAGTTACTTTTATGCTTTTTACTATAAAACTCAAGTAGTTTGAACAACATATTCAATGACTTTATACATACCATATTCATAATTTATACCAGTTACTTCTGCAGTCTCTCTTTTAAAACTCAGATAACTTGACTAGTGCACATTTAAACAGACTTGGTCACTTCTGTCAGTTTATTGCTATCGAAAAGCTGGATATAATTTATCAGAAAAATGATATACCTAAACGTCATGACACAACAGGAACCACTAATTTTTACTCTTGAACCAACGTCATCCATAATCATAGTTCAATTCATCCCAAGGTCATGGCACACAGCAGGCTCATTGTAGCTTATCGATAGACTATTTTGAATGAATAATACAGCAATTGTAACCCTAGCTGGAATTTATATAGCATGGCATCAACATGAACTATTGAGAGGCAATGTCCACTTTTATTTCTATCATGTCCAAAAAAATGCCTGGCTATCAATTTTTATCATACAATAATTTGATCACTATTAGAGTCTAGTACGAGGAGGCAATGCTGTCAAGTGTATCATAAATCTATGCTTCTCTCTGGCACAGCAAGCTGCTTTACTCATATGAACCAGACTGACCTAAGAAATAATAGCCAACATAATGAAATAGCAATTTGACAATTACATAGTAATATTCAGTACCTGTCTAATAATAATGATCATCAAAAGGCTTGTTTACAGGTGTGTTATTGCACAGAGTCAATAAAACAGGACCTAAACCTGTAGCATAGACTTGCCCTCTGTTACTCTGTTAGGCTTTGCGTTATATAATTTTATCAGTCTTAATGGTACCATGATATCCTGCAACACACTGAACAACCAAGTATCTGACAACTGTTTTATAAACTCTCTCCTTTCAGACTTTAATCAATTCCTTCGAGGGGAAGACTCAGCCGAGGGGAAGAGTCAGCCACACGGATAGGTCTGCTCCACTTGATTCTGTCACAAGTCTCTTCCTTCTTCAGTCGTAGAAGTCTAAACTCCTGTTGTATCATATCTCCCATCACTTCTCTTGTTGTGTCCGATGATATCTGATCCATAATAATTTTAATGCACAGCCTTCATCTTCTCTTATTGTCATGTGATTGCACATCTCATTCTGTCCTCTCCTACTTTGTAACTGATACATGCCGCTCTCACTCCCAGTGTCTTTCTGATGACTTCCTCGTTGGTGGTCACCGTACAGGCCTCTGCACCATTCATCATCACCAGTCTTGTCATTGTTCCCTATGCATTTCCCTTGACATGAACAGCACAATACACCCATCAAGTCATCAAGTCAGACATGGATGTGGCAAAACTGCAATGACATCACACAGGAGCGGATATTTGTTAGTTGCAATTTAAGGAAACTGTGTGATAACAAAAATCATTAGGGCTGTCCTCCTCTTTTATCCAGGCTTGAGACTGGGGACTTGCACTGCAAAATAAGCAGGGTATTCAACCCAGAAAATATATAATCAGTCACCAGACAACAGTGGCTGGATTAACATTGTGCAGGGTATGGGATGTGGGTGGTGCCCATTTTATGATAAAAGCCTCTACTGAAAAACAACGCCTCTGCAACAGGGTGAGCCCAGGCCGTCCTTTACATAAGCCCTTTAAACAAGTCTAAAGCCCTTTCTGCCCTGCAGCACCAAAGTCTAGATTCCCAGGGGTTGATGTGTCATGACAGGAAGGGCATTCAGTTGTAAAAGCTTTTGCTACAAGTTCACAGTGGGTATTATAAACTAAATAATCGATCACTTTATGTAAGAACATCGCTATGAAACTCTAGCCTTCACTCATACAAAATTAAAACTGTCCCTTGGTATTGTAAAGTGGATAAATACACATTTTGAAGATCAATCACAACATGTTGCATAAATATAGTTCCCTCTTAGTGGATGTTCTGTTCTGGAAAAATCCACATTCAGGACTCAATTGTACCTAGGTTCTGCTTGGCCAGTTTCCCTAAATGTGTGGCAGTTATGACCACTCTAAACAAGCTTTGCACCAAAAAAATGAATGTGGAGAGCTTGGCATTAAAATTTCGATCTTTGTGCATGTCTTGGTTTCGGAAGCCAAGTGTCTGTTTAGTCAAGAGTAAGAACCCTGAGAGGTAACTTTACATACTATGTAGTTTTTCGTCTGTTTCATTCTCTACATTGACCAACAGAAACGCTTGCTTAAGAAAGGCTGAACATTATTAAGCAACCTGCTCAAGGTTTTGTTAAGTGTCGATTGAGTCGACGAAGTGTGACTGAGTTTTGTCAACAAGGTATCTATCCATCTATCTATCTGCCAGTATTATTTAACCATAAAGAACATAATTTTACCTTAAAGCCTAGCAAGTTGCTAAAATCTTAATGTGTAGCCCAAAGTACTGTAATAATACAGTCCTGGAGATAGTTGTAGAGGGGATACATTCAAGCTACAACAAGTTCAACAATGTCATAATGTTGAACAATGTCATAATGTTGAACAATGTCATAATGTTGAACAATGTCATACTGTTGAACAATGTCATAATGTTGGACGCAGAAAGCGTCCATTACAAACTATAAATAAGGCAGAAGGTTCATTTCATCACAGTATAAATTACAAAATCACTTGGGGCAAGGAGCTCTAGATAATGACTACCTTCTTAAAGCACACCTAGGCTTGTGCAGTTCAGTCAACTGAAACTTTGTTTTGAAACCCTCGTGATCATAACATGCTGATAATTAAAATCCAGTTCTCAAGCAATCAATAAATCAAATCTTATTTTATTGATTCCATAAGAGGTTGTACATAGTTATTACATAACAAGCAAAGAAACGAAGAAGCTATACAAGAGGACATTTCAGCTCAACAAAATAATCTAAGAGACAGGACAATGCTTCTACATTACGTAGGCCAGTGTTTAAACTTATCTTACAATATCTCAGAATTAGGGTATCGGGGTAAATTTCATGGAGAGGTGAACCATTATGAATCTGGGGTTCAGTCATCTGACTGGTAAAGATTTTGTCTTGCAAGCACAGTTTCTACTGTCAATCAGTAAATAAAATCCTGACCTAAAGGTTTCTAAAAGGGAATTATATAGAACAAACATGTCCACAGGGTAAAGAGCTAATGAGAAATTTCCCTTTCAAGTGGACAACCAGTGACCTCTTTAAACCCAGTCACTTCCGTCCATGGCATGTCAATTAAACTTAGGAACAACAGGGATAATAGAAACTACAGCTCACTGATAAAAATACGAATATCACTTCAATCATCAACAATGAGATAAACTAAGCTCCCCCCCCCACTAAGGAATTTTCAAGACCACTAGTTCATAAATTCCAAGGAATTGAAGCACAGCAAAATTAGAAGGTGGAGCAAGAATGTGGCTAATTAATGTTATACAATTCAGTGTATTACATTCCGAGGCCTGCATGTAATACAGTGCATGCAAGACTTGAATGCAAACACTTGCCAACCCAACCCTATCTAGCAGATTACAGTTGCCATCTATGCACAGTGTTATATATCTTTATTTCAATCGATTTCACACCCAACATTGAGTACCTCAACCTGGACGTAGGAGTTAAATAAGTAACAGAGCAGAACATGAGTCATCGTCATTACACCCGAACAGGATGCCAATGCTAATTACTAATTAGTAATAACAGAAGTCAAATTGATGATCAGATGCAGTCATGTGCTCGCCGAGTTCACAAGACTGACATCAAAACCACCATCACCTGACGCTTTCAAGCCAATGCCTTCACGTTTCCTGGATGGTGACCTAGTACAGTGGTCCTTATATTTCATGCTCTGCGCACCTTGATCATCAGCAGGTGCTTCAAACTTTGCATATGGGTATTTCTGGCTGAGCAACAATGCAGAACTTTCCAGGGCGTGCAACACTGCGTGCAAAAGAAATGGAACCACCCATATCAGTCAGTCTTTGAAGCACAGATTTCTTTTATTCCTTTCAGAACACTCAAAATTCTCTTTGCGCTCCAAAACTCCTACTCCACCTGGCAGATTCATATTTCTGTGCATAATTATGTTACTCAGACTCCTTTCATACACGCCTTAAAACTGTACTTTCCAGAAATGTTGGGGTCGGGAACACTCCTGAGTAGTAGCCTTGAAGGGGCACTCATTGTCCCACTTGTCTACACAACTACTACACAAAATCGTGCCTTCTCAGTGATTGGCACATCATTCTGGAACACGCTCCTGCTGGCGTTGCGCTTGTCGCCCATGATCCACTCAGACTCCTTTCATACACGCCTTAAAACTGTACTTTCCAGAAATGTTGGGGTCGGGAACACTCCTGAGTAGTAGCCTTGAAGGGGCACTCATTGTCCCACTTGTCTACACAACTACTACACAAAATCGTGCCTTCTCAGTGATTGGCACATCATTCTGGAACACGCTCCTGCTGGCGTTGCGCTTGTCGCCCATGATCCACTCAGACTCCTTTCATACACGCCTTAAAACTGTACTTTCCAGAAATGTTGGGGTCGGGAACACTCCTGAGTAGTAGCCTTGAAGGGGCACTATGAATTCTTCATAAAGAATGAATGAATGAATGCTATAAATGTTTCTAAACTTTATTCTTGTTATTTTTTAGTAATAAAATTGCAGGCATACATAAACACCACTCTATTTATCTCTGACAACACTGTCTCTACAGAACAGGCAGGAAAGCAAGCAAAGAACAAAGACGAATAACATTTAAACCTCACAAAGGTGAGCCAGGACCTCAATGGTTTGTCGGCTATAGTTGTAATGAAGTGACTGTCTTTGTGTACTCTGCATGTTGAAACAGAGATAATAGGTTGAGTAATTACTTATTACTTTTCCTTTTTAGAAAACCACAATGAAAAGATGTGAGATCAAGGCTTAATAATAGCTTTTAGTATCACCCAAATGGCAATTTGCTACAATATAGTCATTTTAATAATCATTATGGTCGCCTAATAGATGGGTATTGGGTAAGATATCAGCTCCTATTTAGAAGGTCAAGACAACAACTGCAGTGTAACGAGTGGCGAGGGTTATGGTGTCCAGTAGACTGTAAGGCAATCAGCTTTGTTAGTAATTTATTTAATTTTAAAGCATATGAATCGAATTTTACTCGATTCATGCAAGTAAATCCTTCAAAAGTTAGGGATTTTGCAATAATGAAATAGTTCTACATTTTCACCTTGGGCTCTAAGTGCATAATAAATGAGTTAGAGCCAGGGCCGTACCGAGCTATAATTCCACATTTGCGCCATAGGCCTAGGCCCCGCTGGCCCCCCTCGGTACGGCCCTGGTTAGAGCACCACAAAGTGAAGAAAGCAAGTGAGCAACTCCAGTCGCTAAGTGACACTACAGATTGATGTCATAAAGTTGCTTGCTGCAATATCATGACCATTCATATGCATTGATGTATAAAATGTATGGTGCATCTGCTCAATGTCAGACATTGTTACATGGCCGCAACATGAACGCAAAGGCCAAGCTGTCAATATATGCGCTACAGTGGGTTGAAGGCAACGATGTCACCAAAGCAATGTTCAAGCAATAACAAGGATGCTACATGTGAGGCCGGTGGGGGTTCAAAACTCACCGTTTGTCGGCTCCTAGTTATTGAGATAAAGACTGAAATAGGTCAGAGAGGTTAAAAACATAGAAAATCGCTTTATGGCATATTGTTACAAATAAATATGTCTTCTTTCAATATCTGAAATAAAAAATGTTGAACCTAAATATTTAGTTGGAGAAAAGCAACTTTTAATGCACGTGGTGTCAAGATTTGCATTACAAAATATGCATGTTTTCAGAGGTGAACGACCTAGATTTCATATGCCGACTTGCCATAAGTTGCAAAATAGCAAATCAGATTTTGATGTCGTGTGCTCTATTGCATACAGAACATAGCCCTTTATTGCCCAGCAGAGTTGCAGAGTAATAAAGTAATGGTTGCTAAGAACTTTGATGACATGAATATTCTGAAACTTTGACTCTGGTTTTCTCAGTTGTTAATATTATACTAATGAAAGACTCAAACGAGTATAACTTAAGTTAGATTAAAGCTATTTCGATTCTGTAAAAAGCATTTTCAAGAAGATGCATTGTAAAATATGATTTAATATAAAAGTCAAAAATGACAAGTGATGAGTTTTGACCCCTGTCCTCACATATGTGGTCCCATTCTGGTGGGGTCTTGTGAAGGAACAGAGGGAAGAAGCATGACTATGGCTAGTCAATTGGTTTGAGCAGAGTATTTAGCCAACCCAACTCAGGATGCTGAAGACTGTGACTGCAGACACTTTAATATCGCTATCAATAATCCATAACGGAATAAAACAGACCTCATATCTCTGCACCGCATCCAGAGCCCATAATAGAGTAATACAGCAAGCGGACATGTTGGCACACAAAACATTTATTATGTCAATGATATACACAGGCATTTAAAGCGGAGGATAGCTGGCAATCCAAAGCTTTTAAGTTAGATTTGTGTAAAATAATATGTGGTCAGCAATTGGTTACTTACTTACTTTCTGGTGTACATAGATGTACCTACAATCTGACTACGGGCTGCATCATTTCCGAATTAGAGAGACATTATTCTCTGTTGTAATTGGCATACAATCATTAAAGCCAAAACACGTATCAACAACACACCAGATCTGACCCACGTTTAAGCAGCATACAAATTCTGTCAATTTGTTACATTCGTGCCGACACAATAATTTGAACACCATTGGCAATTCATAAATTGTAGATTTATCTATAATTTGAATCTGTTACAAAACAGTTCAAAGAAATATGGGGTCCTAAGTAATTTAAGTAGGCCGAAATATCAGCTTTTGGTAATCCCATGGGTACAACTGGCTCTGTAATCTGGTCGCTCGGCCACATGTCCACCTAGATCAAGCCCCAGCGGCCAAGCTTAACTAATACGCCTATTATTACTTAGTAAAAACATCGAAAGCTTGCGAGACTATTCAGCATACTCACTGCATTGCGAGTCCGTCTATGCGTGGTGGAACCTAGTAAGGGCGCAGTCTCCAAAGAACGATCGTTCATAGTTAACAGTTATTCCTTGTGTCTGTTCCAAAATAAAAAGAAGTCATATTCGGAGAACTCTCGCATTTTCAACAGCCATTCGATGGGAGTATCTTGGTCGGGTCACGGGGTATACATACAGAGCTGGTCACGAGTATACGGGTCCGGAAAAACCAGATATCGTAAATAATCTCGTTGGAAAACCAAACATACAAGGATACGCTGCGGCCTTATGTTTGTAGGGCACTAGAGGACGCCATGAGGCTGAAATGGATATGCACTCCCGTGTTCTATGCGTCAATTACTATGTAAATAGTGATCGACAAATGAAGCGTTATACTACGGATTGTTAATAACTTGGTATTGTCATAAAGTTTAATTGAATCTGTCTGAACCAGAGCTATCGGCCTGTAAAGATGTCTTCAGGTTTAGGCCAAAGCTCACGAATCATAATTATTTGCTCCTAGCCTCTGACTGCTTCGGCAAAAGGCATATATGCCAACGTATGCTCAGAGTATGCTTTGGGTTTTCTTTTAACAGCGTGTGGAACATTGTCGAGCAGTGTCGAAGGCGTTGGGCTGAGGACAGGCAACCACGATTACCAGTATTACAACAATAATTTCTGGTAAATGTAAATGCACACGTTTTCATATATCGTTGAATATATCGACCGTGCTAATTTTTCAATGATTTGGTAGGGTGAGATCCTTTAATACGACTGCCTCTTTGATTGGGCGCACTCGATCCTCCACTGTTCGCACTCTGACATTGCCAGTCCACAAAATCTTAGAAATAAGCCACTTTTCGGGCGAACCGCGATTCCCACACTCTATAACACGAAGGGGCATTGGCAGAATTTGAATAGTCAAGTTTGAACTGGAGGGGTTGAAAATTTTTCACATACATCCAGATAATGGCAGATATTCCGACTAGAATTTTTTTAAACCGAAACCGGTATACGAGCCAAATTGTAGATGGTAATTGTAACTGTGGGTGAAAAGCTGACCTTAGCGGTTTGCTTGACCCCAAGATATTTTTTTGAATCAACTGGCGGGGTTGAAAAATGAACTGACGGGTTGAACCCTCCTCAAGCCCCCGACAAATCAATCACTGAGCATAGGATGCAGTCTAGACTCTCACTAATGTAGCTGCGCGCCCAAATTTTTGCATTGTTGACAATAAACACGATCTACATACTTCTGATCAGTCATCATTTGATGATCGACGTGATCGTGATGATGAGAATCTCTTCGTATCTATTCTAACCAGCTCAGACAACATTCTAGGCAGTTTTCTCCCGCCGATTAATGTCTCGTCTTACCATCTGCGCCAACGTGCTCACAATAGGCCTATAGGATCCGGGTCGAACATAGGGCTGCCGCTATCGAGCAGTTTTGGAGTACTCGGTCGAGTAGCTTGGCGAGTACGCGAGTACTCGTTAATACCAGAAGTGCTTGATACAAGCTGTATGGTTTCTTTTATAGACTATATATAGATGGACTAAGTAGCCATAGCATATTATGCTCTAACTAAAGCATGCTTCTACCTAATGCTCTGGCGCACCAATAAATTTAAATCTCCAATGTAGCAACTAACAAGCTACTGAACAGTCAAAGAAACACACAAATCTTGTTTATTACACAACAAAATTAAAATATATAGACTACAGAAGGCCGTCCGAAACCGGAAATTGCACTTTTCCCACCGGAAGTGCAAGCATGCGAGTAGTCGAGCACAAAAAATTCTCGAGTAATTTTTGAAGTCGAGTACTCGGGTACTCGCGGCAGCCCTAGTCGTACTCCGGACGTATGACTGGATTCATTATAAGGATGCAGTGTATACATGTTAAATGTTTCGAACATAAATTAATGTGCAAACAGATTAGGCTCAATGTCTTACTTCGACCATCTGCGACGTCTGACCTTCGTGACGCCTGGTCTTCTGAGCCTTGTGACAGTTAGCTTCGGCCTTGTGATATTTGGCCTCAAGCCTCGTCCTCAATTCGAACTTTGCACTTAGGCCTATGTTCTCGAGTTCGCCTGAATTACTTTTGCATCAGAGTCTACTTGAACTACCTTTGTTTTAGAGTTTATTTGAATTACTTTTGTTCTAGAGTTTACTTTAATCACCATTTTTTAAAGTTTACTTTATTCATCCATTCATTCGTTCGTTCGTTCTTTCGTTCGTTCGTTCGTTATGTAGCGCCTCTTCAGGCTCCCGACCCAAGCACGGCTGAAAAGGACAGTTTTAGGGCGAGTATAAAAACAGTGGGAATATCCGCTTAGCATACCGGAGGAGAGTGAGGAACAAGAGGACTCTCAAGTTGCGCATACCTGCATGTGTTAAGGGCCACAGTCAGAGGAGTTAATCTAGCAATACTCTCACCCAGGTCCGATTCCGTTTTCTAGAGGGTCACAGGAAGCAGAGTTGCAGTTAGGGCCATGTCGTTTAATTCGAGACTTAGGAGTTGAACGATCATGGGTCGAATGTGGCGGAAGTCACGATTGTGCACGAAGCAGAGCGCTGGAGGTTGGAGATGGTAAGAGGAAGAGTGATAAGGATCAACGGTAATACCATGATTGCGGGCTGGGTCGATCATCAGATGTGAAGGAAGGGCAGAAGAGTTATAGTGGATAGATGTATTAAAAGTAGACGGTGGTAGTGGATTGCTTGAGCAAGTCTTCAACGAGGAACCTGAAACATCTCCGGTTAGACATGAATCTGGGCCCAATTAAGACAGAAAATATTGTGCTGTTAGTCTTCCACATGGAGCTGAGACCTGGACGCTTACCAAGGATCTGGAGCCGTAGCTCGATGCCTTCCAAGAGCTGTTTCTTATAGAAATACTGCTGGCTCCCAACACAGCGCATGTCACCAACGCGGAAGTACATGCATATCAACGTGAGAAGCACTCCTCAGTGTCAGAGATGAATCAAACAAGTGGATTCCGGATGCTTCTACGCATCCCGCGCTACGAGGGTGGCTATCAGGGCCATGGATGCCAAGGCCATGGATTTCAGGCCTTGCTAGCAATGGCTTCCGACCCTCTTATAGGCTGGAAATTTAAAGGCCTGCTGGGTATCTCGCCGCACTAAGGAAATGTACAGTGGAAGTTCACCTGAATTCACTGAACCTTGGGTTGCACACGGCCTGGAAAACAGTCAAGAATCGATACGGCTGTCATGGCTAGCGTCATGGAAACAACACTACGGACAGGATCACACCACAGATGATGGCAATGGCGATGGTGATGATGATGATGATGATGATGATGATGATGATGATGACGACGACGATGGTGGTGATGATAAGACTGCATGGTCTAATACAGTGCTAGATATGGCATAAGAAGAAACCTATTCAATTTCTTAGCTATCTTAGGCCCCATACAGGCTTTTAGGCCACATATACCATAGGATTCTGGACAAATCAATAGGTCTATAGGCCTGCTGCTATCACCAGGCAATATGGGTTACCGGCCAGTGTTGGGCAAGAGACCAAAAACTAAGACCAAGACCGAGACCAAGACCGCAGTTGTCGAGACAAAGACCGCGATCTCGAGACCACATCCCGGCTACCGGCTGTTGTAGGAAGCTTATGGTGTCTGCTCTAGCAATGAAAACGAATATTCTGAGACAAACGAAAAGCGGCTTTTAATCTACACAAAGCCCACACTCTAGTCTTAATTTTGAGCGTGGGAAATTACAGTGAAGTCTAACAGCGTTATTATTACGAGATTCTTCCTCATGAACAAACCCCAACATAGACAGTATGCATGTAAAAGGACGCCCTATCTAGGCCTACTTTAGCTAGGCGCACACTACCGAAGAGCAGTTTGGACAACCTAGCATTACAGGCTTTACCTACAGACTTACAGTTTGATTTTTGACACCTTTAGCTAACGTCATCCGCCAGAAAGAATTGGTATGTTGACTGGGAACTAAATTAAATACATGTAGCTACAGTTTGCTAATAATAATATTGTAAGTTACTACAAGACCAAATTAAACTTTGAGGTTTAATAACACATGTCACAAAACTAAAGCAAATTATACGCGTCGACAATGAGCTTATCAGTTTCAGACAAAAATAAATATCAACATTCATGGAATGGTTACAGCCACAATAACTGTGTAGTTTGAAAAGTTGAAAAATAATCTCCCGAATCGATTTGTTTAAGTTTCGAAGTTAAAAGTCTTTCGATTCCAGCCGCCAACGCGGATTCTTTAGGACGAGCCTATTATGACACGCATAATAATTCAAGTTTCGGCAATTTTCAGTTCAGTTTATAAAATAATCTATACATTGACGAGGTTCGCATGTATATTATTTAAACCTAGCGTATCATGGCAAACATTTTTACCCGATGATTCCTTCCGTTTATCGAAAACTTTGTTAGAAAGTTTTCCAGAGAAGGTTTTTATATGTGTTGTAAATCACACGAGATTATTTACAGTCGAGCAACGTAACAATTATCAGAAGGAAATCGTCTTCATGAGATTTTACGCGAAATCGTCATGAAAGGTGAACAATGTTATAAGATACAAGTACATCATCATCAGCGCCGTTAGTTGCTCATTGCACAATTTCAATTCACAAATTTACCCGCGTAACGTCAAAGCGTAGAGGTAGAAAATTATGGCAACCATGGTTAAAGAAGTGTTTTCAGTTCGGATTAGTTTGTCTCGCGTCGTATTCCCAAACATCGATTCAATTTCACAGCTTATAAAGAATGAGTACAAGTTCATCACAAAAACCTTCTAGAAGTAGTAGGCTTTAAGCTATATAGGGTCCTTTCCAAGCAAGAGCGAAAATATCGTTCTTTTGAACCTGTTTCGACATCCTGTACTGAACCCACCACTCCATACTGATTAAATATATCTTAATACGGATAATAGACATTTAATCGAACATAGATCTGTCTACACTCTGTGTTACACAAATGAAATTTAGTTTTTCGCTATCCGACGTTGAACCGACTTTGGAATAATACGCCCAAAGACACCCTAACGCAAACTTATTGACGATTTCCAAGAATCAATATGCGAGCATTTGATAAATAATTTATAACACTACATTAACAAACTAATAAATAACATTTGTGAACTATAATTAAACTATAATGAAACGTATTACTCTTCAAGTGCGCACACTACTGCAGCTGCTTTTTTCAAATTCAAGCTGATGGTATATGACTGATAGCTTCTGTGCAATTATCCCGCATTGAGTAATGGGTCAACATCAAAGAGTCTCGGATTTTGATTTCTGCGAAGGCAATGTCTTGTTTGGATCGAATTCTTTATGAAGACGGGACTTCGATGATGTCTGTAAAGTCGCAGGTTGAAGTAAAGTCGTTGTAGCGGTGTTTATCAGGGACTTCGTGTCTTCGTTATATTTCCCACTAAACTTCGCAAACTTGAAATATGCACATAACGTTTCTGGAAGACTACAATATTTAAGCAGTTTGCGGTTGAAATCTGAAGACTGTGTAAAGCTCGGCATCTGGAAGACTGGTGTAAAAGTATCTTTTATCCGACAAACAACGCACTCCAAGATTATAGCACGCTCTTCTCTCTTCCCTTTCCCGAATTAAATTGTCCTTTTAGGAGATTCGCGAAATACAGTCTCTGACGTGAATTAGCTGGGTTCGAAATGTAGTTTCTTAATCACAGGTAGATGAGGTCATTCGCTTTATCAGTTTTGGCATCTTACAGTGTCGTCGTCATCATCATCGTCGTCGTCGTTGCTGCTGTTAGAACTGATTCTTCTGATGAACTTCCGACAGCAGTGTCTAGTCAGAATGGACATGAAGTGACTGTAGCAACCCTGCCACGCTTTCCACGCTTTCCTCCTTCGCATTTGTCGCAATGAATAATGGTCTATTGCAAATTTTGTGAATGCTCGGTCGATGCACATTACCGGATTACGATTGCATGCTCAAATTTCGAGTTATCATGGTATGTCTTCTTATGTTGTCGTAAGGAGTCTCAGGATTGGACAGAACAACTCAAAGATTGTTGCTCAACTTCTCGCAAGTTTGCTGCTCCAATTCGGCGCGGTCAAAACAACGACAACAACAACATCAACAACGCGAATCCGCGTCGTAGCTAAATTGTCTCGCAGTCCATAGCGTTGTTCAAATTTCAAAGAGCGACGCGTCGTCAGAAGAGGTCGAGTTTTCGCACAGCGTGTCTCCGTTTTGCTTAAAATGGTTCTTTTTATGTCCTTTTGTGTAGTTCTGCTAAGTTCTTTAATGCCCGAACGGAAGGTGAAGTCGCATCGTTTTATGTTCGTTTTGTTTTTCTTTCGATTTTGACGGGACATCAACAACGAAGCAACTGCTGGCGATCTAGCATTTTCTTGTCTTGACGCTGAGAGTGTCATAGGCCGCCGACTCTTTGCCTTGCTTGGTGACGACGACGTCAAACGCGTATCTCGTGTTCGGTCTGAGGTCTGCGACCACCTCGACCATTCCGGCAACTGCGTCGCTCGGGCCCTGCTCCGAGACCGTCTTGCACATCACCTTGTTGGCTGTGCGGCGGATCTGCTCACCGATGGCGCACCTGTTACTGCTGCTGCTGTTGCTGCTGGTGGTGCTGTTGGCAGGGGCCTTGCGTCTTGCGTTGTCTTTTCCCTTCTGCCGTTCCATGTACAGACAATACTGCTGCGGCTGCTCGGTTGGCGCAATGTTCCACATCAACGTAAGAGATCTGCACGAGGAGGAGGATGAGGATGAGGAGGAGCTTGTCTCGCCTTCGACCACTCGGATGGTTCTGTTGCTCGGTAACACCGGAAACGGAAGTCCATCCTCTGCCGACCCGATGGCCATCTTGAAAGCGATGCTGTTCTTGCGCTGTTCCGTCGACGACAGGCGTATCCTGTAGGAGCCTCGCTGGGGATCCGCTATGGAGATCCTGATGATCGGCCACTCCGACAGCAGGTCAGTCTTGACGGCCGACCGGCCAAGGACGACGTCTGCCTTCAGACGGACGTCGCTGCACGGCTGAATCCCGATCTGGAGAGCTGAAACGTTGCGCCTCAGGGCGTGCTCCAACGCCGGTAGACAGTCGGCCGACTTCGCCTCGAATCTGTAGACCTTTCCGCTGGCGATGTTAGTCGTCTTCTGGGCAGGAGGACAGACTGGACTGCTGACGTTCGTTCCCACGTAGGCTGAGCTCCTGTTCGTCAGGCCATTGACGGCAAAGACGTCGATGTAGTACGTCGCTCCCGTCTGCATCCCGCTGAACGTGTACGACGTCTTGTTGCCTACGCATGCGTAGAAGACCTGGTCTCTGTCGGGGGGCTTAGGGGTCGGATGCGACACCCTCTTCCTCGCATTCCTCTGGGCCTTCTTCTCCCACGGAAATCCGAAACCCGCGTTTGGCGGTGGAGTGGGGGGCACGTCCCCGTAGCGGCTCGTCAGGGCAGCACACATCCGGCCGAAGTTCTGCTTCCGGTTGGCCGACACGCAGTACTCGACGGGAACCGCGTGCTGGGCGTCCGTCGGGCTTGGCTTCCACGCGATTGACACGCCCTTCTTGTTGACTGCGAGTACCTTGACTGTGGCGTCCTTTGGCAGCTCTGGGAAGAGTCGGTCGGAATCGGGAGTTGTCGTGGCGTACATGTAGACGGTTGTGTCGCGGTCGATAGCGATGATTTCGACCGAGTAGAGTCCCGATGGACTCATCTCAGTCTGAAACTTGACTTCTTCCGTTCCGGTGGTTGTCTGAAGAAGTCTCTTGACGCGACCTTTTCTCCTGGCGTCTCTGGCCATCTGCGACAACAGCTCGTCTCTTACGTCTGCAAACATCGACGGCAGACGACAATACAACATATGCAAGTCAACAACATATGCAAAAGTATAATGCATGCAAAATTCAACATGTGAGAAAGTACAACGTATGCAAATGAACAACAGTGAAAAAGTACAACGTATGCAAATGAACAACATGTAAAAAGGCCAACGCACGCAAGAGTACATCGAAATTAGGAAAAATGCATACATCGTATGAAAATGAACAGCACATGAAAAGTACAATGTTTGCAAAGGTACAGCATATAATTATATCTTCCCTCTGATTTGCCATCTACCATCTGCACTTTCTATAAACTTCTGAAGGCTTCCCTATTTGGCAGTTCCTGGGTCGTGCGTGCCTCTGAATAGTCAAACTTGAAGGGGCGCTATATAAATTACATGGGTAGATAGATATACAAAAGTACAACGTCGTCATCGATGTTGAATCAACTAATATCTTAGTGCATATCTTCGAGCATCATGCATAATCGTTTTGGCCATCATGATGGTGATGACGTCATGATGATGACGACGACATCGACGACGACGATGGCGAAGATGATGATGACGACGATGCTGATGATGATGACAATGATGGCAATGCGATAATAATAATGATATAATGATAATAATAATAAGAAGAATTATTATTACTATTATTATTATTATTAATCATAGTAATAATAAGGCCGCTTCATATATTTTTTAATTATTTGTAATATTCTGGTCTTTGAGTTATCTTTGGCCTGCGAGCCATTGGGCAAAAATATGTGAATTAAATTATCAATAGTAATGTGTCAAGGAATAAAATCACTGGATAATTGCTCTTTTGCAGGAATAACTAAATTAAATAAACAGATTGCACTTGCTAACCCGGCTTTTTGGCGTCGTAGTCTTCTGGTTTGATTTGGTATCGTATATGAGAAGTGATTGAAGACGAGCATGGCGCTAAATGAATGGCCAAAGGAGTGTTGTCCTCCTCGACGATGAAGAAGAACCTGCAAACACGTATAACAAAATCGCTATCATCATTGTCATCTGCACCGTCATCATCATCAGCAGGGCATTGTCATCAGTTGTGGTGTATTGTCGTTGTCGTCGTTCAAATCGCTATCATCGTAACAGTTTATCATATTCATTTCTTTTCTCTCGAACCAGCTTCTCCAATTCCATTGATAATCTTCTCCTTGTCGCCACCCAAATCTCATTCTGGATGACCTCAAATCTCCTCTGACTGAACCCCTCCAAACCCGAATTCATTCTGACTGGCCTTCATGAGCAACTGAAGAAAATTCCTGATCCCTCTATTTCCCTCAATCTTGATTGTGCATCCACCCACAAATTCACTGCAAATTCTCCTGTCCGCAACCTCGGCATAATCTTTGACCAGAACCTTAGCTTCGCTGATCACATCACCCATATTTCTCGCTCTTGCTTCATGCACATCCGTGATCTTCGTAGAATCCGCCCCATGCTTGACCCCAAAACTGCGACCTCAATCGCCACATATGAATAGTTCACGCTATATTGGATTTCTGTAATTTCGTTTTCCTCAATATAAACATCACCCAATTAAATTGCCTTCAAGCCATTCAGATTGGTTTCGCCCGTGCTGTCACTAAGACCCCAAAGCATCACCATATTACTCTTGTCCTCAAATCACTTCACTGGCTCAAAATACCTTAACGGATCAAATATAAGGTCATTTCACTCACCTACAACACACTACAATCCTCACAGCCCACATAATTATTTCCGTCAGTTGTTCACGATTCAGCCACATCGTTCAACCCGTTCCTCTTCCACCATCACACTACTTCACCCTCCCGTCACTTCATCACTGAAATTTGACTCACTCCATAGCCATTGCTGTCCAGCCTCTTTGGAACAAACTCCCTCCAGCATTAAGACAAATATCCGATCCGTCCTACGAACTCACAAACACCTCACCTCACCTCTTGCTATCTCCCCACAGGTTTTTCAATCACAACTCAAAACACTGCTGTTTCGCAAATTTTATCCTGATTTCTCCTCTTCCTCCTATCTTCCTCGCAGACAGACAGACAGACAGACGGACAGACAGACAGACAGATATATAGATAGATAGATATATATATAGATAGATAGATAGATAGATAGATAGATAGATAGATAGATAGATAGATAGATAGATAGATAGATAGATAGATAGATAGATAGATAGATAGATAGATAGATAGATAGATAGATAGACAGACAGACAGACAGACAGACAGACAGACAGACAGACATACAGATCTCGTCGTCGTCGTCGTTATCACCGTGGTCTATTAAAGTCACCTTGGTCAGTGTCATCATAATCAAACATGTATAGTCGTAATCATCATCATCATCTACTCCTCTTCGTCGTCTTTCACTCTCGTAGTCTTCATCCTCGTCTTCTTCTTCCTCTTTTTCCTTCTCCTCCTCCTCCTCTTCTTCTTTCCATCCATCGTGTATTTGTTTAGCTGTCGGCTGTCGTAACCTGGAGAGTGCGGGTTCCATCATTACCATCAATGTGACACGGTGGCCGATTGGTTAGAGCGGTCGGCCCGTAATGTTCAGTGTGTGGTGATTGAGCAGGTTCGCTCTTTGTCAGAGGCGTCACTGTGTTGGGACCTTGAGCAAGTCCTTCGCTCACAATGCTCTGCATTACAACTGCAATTGCGTCATCTAGGCGTGTGCACTTCTGAACTCAATTGTATTAAAGGCAATACCAAATTACAGTTGTAATATATAATTATCATTTAACACGCTATAATATTTAAAAAGTCTAAGTATCGCTGAGGCTTGAGCTCCCCAGCACACTTTGTCCTCTGTCTTCAAAACGCTTGAAGACTGTCTTGTTTGTTAGAGACAACACCAATGTTTCGTCTATTTTTTGGAGACAGTGTTCGCAGGAAATCTTTTGTGTGCAGCATTTTATAAATGGCTAACGCCTTTGTGCGCAGGTCCGAGGTGAATGTCATGATAGTAGTTAAATTAAGACAATATCTAAAAGTCTATGGTGATAAGTTCTGACATCCTAAGAAAAGTCTCTTCTCTAAAATGCGTTTGAAGCAGATAGCGTTTGTACATCATTGCTAATAGATTTCGATTTATGTTTAATATTATATTCTTCTTAGTAATCTCAGCTATATAATTTTTTATTGGCTTACAGCCACGGTCTGTACATCGTCTTCTCCGGGAATCTACTCACGCATCTTAATATATAATTTTGAGGAAAAAATATTTGTGTGCGCACACTAATTTCTTGTGTTCGCTGGCTACGTTATCCGTGCGCGTGCGCACGCACATGCGCACAGCTTCGAGGGAACACTGGTGTCACCGCACTGACGTTGGTTGGGAGCACCTCAGAATCTCTGACTGGTGCTGTACAAATGTTGAATTACAATCACAATGAGGCGCAGATAAAAAGATGGTGTTTGCAGAAGAGTTCGTTAACTGAGTTTCATGTGTACGCATTAGCCAAACTGCCACTCCTCATTGCACCACTTCGACCCTACATGTAGGTCTCTGCTGAGCGACCTTCATTGGAGCGTTCCTTTCGACGTGACCCACATTCGCGACTTTCCTGGAACCATTGAACCTACCACTGAACGTGGCAACAAATAACCTCCCTCTGAGGGAAGCGGCCGCCCGCTCGTTTCTTTTGAAGTAGTCAATTCAAACTCAATTGGTGCTGATCCCTTGAGGGGAAAGACGATTGCGAGCCGCTGCAGACTCCAAACATAGCCGTAGCAAAGTCGAAACATGTGCTATGGACGATAATAGGCGACGTTAATTGCTCCTTGGAAAACCGGGCATAATTGGATACGAGTTAAACCTCTGCCATACTCATTCAGATTGTAGCTGATATATACTGCACAGCGTACAGTATACAAGCGCATGTCTTAGGATTAATAGATTTCGAAGGGATTAAGTCATCTGGTCCTTCTTAGATGAAGTAGGCTACACAGACAAGGTCGCATAAGAATCCTCTAGATGTTCACTTTATGCATGGTAGATACAATACAGTTGAGAAAAGAAACCTATGACATGAATATTTAACTGACCGATGTTGGCAAATACTAATATACTAGAAAAGATGTGGTTTCTTTCCTTTTTCACTTAGACATCATCGTCGTCGTCGTCGCCGCCGCCACCGCCACCGTCACCGTCACCGTCATCATCATCATCATATGGTCCTCGTCATTATCGTCGTCGTCGTCGTCATCAGCATATCATAATCACATCATAATAATTATCATCCTCATCCTCATCGACATCGTCGTCATCATCATCATTATCTACGCTGTTATAAGGCCTAGACCGGCTGGAAGTAGCTAAAGTCTTGGATCTGAATAGGAATCTACACTGTGTCCGGAATTAAGGGGACCCTCTAATATGAATCTGAATAGTAAATGAACTTCGATTTTTAACATTCAAAAACCATTTTAATCCTAACATATTTATCCACAGGTGTGTTAAATATGAACGTCCTGGTTGAAAAAACTACGTCATAGTGACGTCTTAAAACCACAAAGTTAATACCTAAGAGGAATTTGATCAGCTGGTCATTGATGCTTCTATTGGTCAATGATACATTCGTCTTTAAGCTGGTATTGAGGCCGAAGACGGACACTTTGAAAATAATTTGTAGTCTAATATTATTCAAATACAAGAATATACATATGAATTAAATTTAAGGCGGTTAATCGAGAACATTATGAAAAAGTTGAAACTTCGGCAGCTATATTTTAGGCAGTTTATAATCCTTGAATATTGAAGAAAATGATGTCACTTTGACGTCATTACTGGATGACAGGAACTATCACATTTTAAGCACTACTATATAAGTTATATATAAATATGTCATTCAGGATAAAAATGGTTTTGGAATTTTAAAAATCGACGAATATTTACACTAATTTTCATATTATCACTAGGGAGGGGTCCCTTTATTTCCAGACACATTGTAGTATTGACCTACTGCTGTATATATAGCTCAACGATGAGCGGTCATAGAATGTTGAACGCTTAGGCATCAGAAGGACATGGAATGTATAGGCCTACCTGGAGGAGTTTCCCTTTCTGATGTAGCTGGAGACTTCGCTCCCATCCGGGATCAGATGTGTGTCGTAGAAGATTTCTTGGTTGTTCAACTGGAATTGAACGTGATCCTCATCGCGTGACGGCAATTGTTGCCCTGTGGTGGTAACCGTGACAGCAGCCCACAGACCGACCATGACGGCCAAAGTCTTTAGCATCGCCCCTGTCATCACGAAACTGTAGGAAAATGAGAAAAACGATCAACTCCTTCGTGGCCTGTATCTCTTACAACCATCACGACCTTCTACTACCTCTGTCTAGAACTGCCACAGGTCAGCATCGTGTCTATGCCTGTTGGCCCTTCGCTATGGAGCAGCCTTCCTGCTGTGACTCGTGCTGCAATCTTATCTGATAGCACAACTGTTTCTGCTTGTTCTCTTAAGACTTTCTTTTCTCTAGGGGTTTTTCGCACTGGGAGCGCCTCTGCTTAGGTTGTACTGTGAGAGGCGCTTTATAAATTCGTAAATAGAATAGAATCATAATTAAGCAAAAGATAGACCTTGCTCTAAATACCTTCGTGTTATCATTACATCGCATAACTTCTGTAAAAACCTTTGCCCACCATCACACTTGACAAACAAAACTGCAATACTGCAGAAATTGCAAAGCAGAAACTTCAAGAAGGTTATCTATAGAGAAGCGATCACAAACAACTTTTGCCATTAGCTTAGTTCTAGCTATGGCAATCAATTATCTGCCATAATTAATTTCATACTATAAATATAATTATAATTATTGCACTTTTTAGAAGGTGCAAAATGTCAGTCAACTTATTCGACAAGATGGTGGCGGTAGTTGCAGTTTAGCGACACCATGTGGTAAGAAAGACCATTAGCGTCGCTCTCTTCCTTTATCCAGGCTTGGGACTGTCACTGGCAGAGTGCAACCAGCGGTGGATGGTGTTTAAGGACGTATATATATAGGAAATAGTGAATAGGGATGTGTTTGGTCAACTATTCAACATATTGTTTGTCTTAGTCCATATGAACATTGTTACAATGAATGTGCATTACATGTTCTAGTATAAATAGTGTACATTACACATTGCATTACCTTACGATGTGATGCAAATAGCTTTAAAGGTTGAATAGGTTTTCCTAGTTTCATATTGTTGTTCGTCCTTTGTGATTAAGAAAGTGGTTGAATAAATTAATTATTAGCGGTAGTTAGATAAGTATAATTGTAAGTTATTATTATCGATTGAAATCGTAAAAAAACTATTTATTACATATTTATTGACTTGTAGTTAGAAAAGTCGTTTATGCCTAACTCTACTGATTTCAACGCTGGAGTGATTGAAACACTGAAGGACACCGCCGACGAACAATGACATTGTTTCGCCTAATGAAGCGACTGATCAGAGACAAAACGAAGAGGACTCTGAACCGTGAAATAGAAGCGTTCATAATATTATAACTATATTTCTCTCGATGAAAATTGTTGCAGTTAAGACGTTTACGCTGTGCTTATTTGCATTCGATGTTCTATTCCTGACTGAAATGTTTTTTGAAGTAATAAAAACTTTCTAACAAAGAACGAACCATTGATGTTTGTAGCTAAACAATACGTTTCACACCGCATGCAGAGACAGAGATATCTATGTGGACAGATATATAGTAAATATATATATATATATATGCATAATATATATATATATATATATATATATATAGACATTTGATACAGGCATATGCACATAAACACGTCGATAGAGAATTAAAGAATGACGAACAGTGAAACAGTTCAATACACAGACGAAAACGTCGGCAGAGAAAAATAGGCAGAGATGAAGATATATATATATATATATATATATATCTAGAGAGAGTGAGTGACAGACAGACAGACAGATAGACAGGGACATAAACAGAGACAGACAGACAGACAGAGACAGACAGAGACAGACAGAGAAACGGACTGAGCAGACACTCACGTATATAAGCACACTGACAGCAGTAGAAAATATAAGAGTTATTAACAGTCGAGGTAGACATACACATTGTGACAGACAGACATAGTCAGACATCCATAGGTACAAACAACAAGAAGAAAGAAAAAACATAGAAATCACACATTGAGACATAGATGAAGATAAACACAGGAAAAGACGAAGAGACAGAGAGGGATCAGTCCAGACATAGCTCAGACAGACACCGTGACACGTACAGAGCGACAGACAAGCAAGCAAACAGACATCCAGACACAAAGAGTAAACCGACAGGAGGTAGACAGACAAGGAGGAGGACCTACAGACATCTGAATGAGAGAGACAAATAGGCGGAGGGCTATAGGACTGAGTCGTCGTCATCGTCGTCATATGACATAGACGTCGGTCGGTTTCTCGTATCATAGGCGGCGGCGGTAGCCCACAAAGAACGTTTCGCTGCTTCGTTAACGGACCACACACGCACTGACGCTCACCTATTATGTCTAAGGAGTTCGAGGGTCGAAATATACAACAACACATACGCACGCACACACAGAAACATACACGTTCCTTACATATATCTATACCCCGTGTTACACACATACATATATATATATATAATATATGTAGTATCATGTACACACACACACATATATATATATATATATATATATATATACATAATATACACACATAACAATACATTCGTCTCCAGTTACTGCCAACCCTGGACGTTTCCCAGGAAGTCGACGTTTATGCAAGTATGCTGTCTGGTGTACACGCAGAACCGCGTATGCAGACAGTATATAGGCTACGTCTGGGTTTCGTGCCTCGTCTTCTTCTTCGTCTACTAAAAAAAAATTCATTGAGCCGAAGAGATGTGGCCCAAACGATGTTTGCATCCCAAAAACCTGACGCAAGGAGAGTCCGTTACTGTATTCGGCAATTAAGTCAGCCATTGGATGCAACCGTTCTGCAAGCGGCTATTATAGACAGGGCCTATACAGGCCTACAGTGAGAGATGAAGCAGGAATAACACACAGTAAAGTAAGGTAATTGCTTCTTACGATTCTCTGTAACGTCAATCACTGGATATGATGGAGCTATATTATGGCTGACACTTGCCAGCCTGATTCGCTTGAAGCTGATCCCTCCGATATATATCTAAGCCCCCTAATAACGCATGCGACCTAGGTCGAAGTCCATGGACTTAGTATTTCACTGTTTTAAGTCAATGTAGGCTACCCTGTACAACTGAATGCATTTTCATTAAAACCGATCAAATTCTACTAAGCCGAAGATAATCAACTACTTAATTTGATGACTTAATCGAGTAAATCGACTTCGGGGTCAATAGGGACATAGAACAGGCAGACCTCAGCAATTAGGACTTTTTCAAGGTCACGAGACGTAACCCAATATGACTTGAGAAGATGAAGCAACGCGGATTCCATCCTTCTGCGACTAAACGTCTGTTCTCGTTTGCTCTGAATATTTGTATCTGACCGTTTCTCTCGACCCTATTAATGCTTGACGCCGACAGACAGACAGACAGACAGACAGACAGACAAACAAGACAGACTGACAGACAACCATATGAAGACAGCCGCTGCCTTGGTGGCCTCCTGCACGCGTCGAGGGACTTTCGAACTATTAGAAGATCAGATGAATGGGTTGGCAGCTGCCGAGGGCCATTCCGTTACCTGTGGGTGGTACGCATGCGTGCGCCGGTGCATGCGCAAGGGTTAATGAACCGCGTGCGCATGCGCGGCTTTTGATTCATTGTATCCAACCGTTAGATTATTGATGGATCGTAATGACTGTATGTCTTCCCGGTGCTCCTCATGTGTGTCGGATAGACATGATCGTCTCCACAACGATGCCTACTGCAGGCGTATACGTGCCTGGATTTCAGCAGACCACTCCTCGTTATGTTATAGACGAAGCTCCTCTTCTTTTTCATTATCTCGTTCATTCGTTCATTCATTCATTCATTCATTCATTCGTTCGTTCATTCGTTCATTCGTTCATTCGTTCATTCGTTCATTCGTTCGTTCGTTCATTCATTCATTCATTCGTTCATTCGTTCATTCATTCATTCGTTTGTTCGTTCATTCGTTCATTCGTTCATTCATTCATTCATTCGTTCATTCATTCGTTCATTCGTTCATTCATTCATTCATTCATTCATTCATTCGTTCATTCGTTCATTCGCTCATTCGTTCGTTCGTTCATTCGTTCATTCGATCATTCATTCATTCATTCATTCATTCA
This sequence comes from Bimastos eiseni, assembly GCA_959347315.1. Classification (NCBI taxonomy): domain Eukaryota; kingdom Metazoa; phylum Annelida; class Clitellata; order Crassiclitellata; family Lumbricidae; genus Bimastos; species Bimastos eiseni. The sequence continues at coordinate 11,789,318 of OY365819.1, forward strand.
TTCGTTCATTCGTTCATTCGTTCATTCATTCATTCATTCATTCGTTCATTCATTCGTTCGTTCATTCGTTCATTCATTCATTCATTCATTCGTTCATTCGTTCATTCATTCGTTCATTCATTCGTTCATTCGTTCATTCGTTCATTCATTCATTCATTCATTTATTCATTCATTTTCATTCATTTTCATTCATTCATTCATTCGTTCATTCGTTCATTCATTCGTTCATTCGTTCATTCATTCATTCATCCATTCACTCATTCATTCATTCATTCGTTCATTCGTTCATTCATTCATTCATTCATTTTCATTCATTCCTTCATTCAGTCATGCGTTATACATTTCTGTCTCTTTCCCAGTCATTCAATTTCTTTCTACTAGCATTGTCTTCTTCATCCCTTTATCCCTGTTTTCATTTCTTGGCTAACGTCCAACTGCTATCTTTTCTTCTTTTCCTCAGGCGACGCCCATAAATTACGTCACGCGCTTAGGGGAGGAGTAACCCATTTGTGACGAAATGTAACTACTGGGAGGGGGTCGACGAATTGTGGCATCACATCATCTCACCAAACGTTAAAATGCGTGATTTTATATTAAAAACCGTCACTCAGTTAAACAAGTTCCACTTTATTAGCTGTAACTGTTACCACAATTAAACAACACTAATTATTAAA
>OY365819.1:11794991-11935993 GCA_959347315.1 Bimastos eiseni
CTCTCTCTCTCTCTCTCTCGCTCCTTCTCGTCCTCGATCTCGTCTCCCTAGCGCATCCCGCGCCGCTCTTTCGAGGTTTACATGACATATGAGACTCCTGTAAAGAGAGCGAGATAACGCCATCGACGGCTCCTGCTGCTGCTGTTGATGTGGTTGCTGCTGATGCTGGTGTTTGCTGCCAGGACGAGTCATCTTGGTTTCCCTTTCTCTTTTCGGCGTCTCTCATCTGGCACCAAGCCAAAGACCGAACCAACAGTGAAAATGTCTATCTTCCTATTTAGACTTCCTCCACTCCGCCACTCGCTCAACTGTTTTTCTCTCTTCCTCTCTCATTACTTTACTTCCACCTTTCGTCGTGCGACCTTACCAGTCAGCCAACTTCCTTACTACTTCCGTCCACCTCTTTCCATACCTTCGTATTCCTCATCCAAATATCTTCCTTGCTATAACCAGACGGAAATCCAGGCCTTCACCTCTTTTGCACCCACTTACTTACCGGTGTACCTTTTGCAGTATGCTTATTTTGACAGAAGAGGGTTTAAGATTATTAAGGCCGCGAACAATAGAGTTTAATTTCACATCGATTTGTAGACGCGAATTTGTTCATTTGCCTTCGATTTCTACATCAGAAAGTCTAACATTGTAAGTGGTTTAATGTAGGTAATATATTAGACGCTGTAGGAATATTAGACTTGGTCAACATCAGGTGACTCAGGTAGCCTATATGATCATTTGTGTAACTTTTACGAGTTACTGTAATTTTATGCTACTTGCGCAAAATGGTGCAAAAACGTGCAATGTTTGCGAAACTTCTTTATCATATTAGTGTATTAATGTATATAATAAGTTCATCAGGTGCGTGTTTTTCAAAGATACCATTAATGCGACGGTACCACACAACGATAACCATAACCATAACCATCAAATTATTAATCCGAACAAAAAACAAATACACAAAGCATTTTGTCGTAAACAAAACCTCTAATGAACGCAAAAGGAAACCCAGACGGAACTTAGGGCCACCTATATTTACAACAATTGATGCGAGATGGTTGAAAATTCACATTAAACCTTAACTATGGCAGAAAATTTTTAAAAAAGTTAAATATAGTGAACAAAATTAACCACAGCAAACATAGTAAGCATAGTGAGACCCCGACTATTCGCTTTGCCTAATAATGGGAGATGCTTAAATAACCTTATAGATATGAGACGCTGCGAAGGTACTGGGGTATTGTTTTTCCATTCAACAGGTCCAGGGCATCGGATCAAAAATTTACGAGAGTTTGTACGAGCAAACTCACTTCTGTGTGAGACTAGATTACTGGTGTTGCATACATACATTGTAAGTGGAAGTCTGAGGTAAGGCTGTAGAATTTGGCATGGGAGCTAGGCAATGTGTTTTAAGTATACCGATGCATGAATTCGTTAATCTACAATTGCTTGATTTGTGCAAGTTTTAAAATTCCAAACTCAGTGAATAATTGCGACAACAACAACAACTATGATGATTACGATGACGACGACGACGGTGATGATGATGGTGATGATGACGATGATGATGGTGATGATGAAGTCGACGACGACAACGACGACGATGATACTTTTGTGCGTGTATACACTTGCATTAGTGAATGCATGTATGCGTGGCTGCGTAAATTTCTTTCAATCAATCAATCAAGTTTTACTGAATGAAATATGAAGTCTTGCCACAGAAGCACGCGAGTGTTAGCTAACAAGACTTAAAGAACAATTTGGGTCCTACGGGATCTAGATCCCGAAATGTAGGGTCGCCCAAGTAATACTGTCAATCCTTCAAAAATGACAGCCGATCAACGCGCTGCTTAATATCATGTAATAGTTAACTCAATCACTATCAAACCAGTAACAACCTGATAGTACAATTATTACTAGTCTTTACTAACAACACAAATCCCAAGTAGAAGCAAGACTGGTTATTTGTTTCCCCTAATTAGGTCTATGTGCAAGGGTGCATTGGCTTCATTTTTGGTTACTCCAGGGTAGGCTATACAGCTTAGGTGATCGTCGGATCTAGGAAGGGATTTAGTGCCAGCAGTACGAGCATTTGAGTTTGCATAAATAGGGCCATAGGTTTTTCAGTTTCTTGTGACGTATGCTTATCAATATATAATATATAAATATATAATAATATATAGGCGAGTATACTTGTCCAGGCATAGGGCCTATATCTGACGTCTTTTGAGAACATCGTCTTATAATTATTCTGGAGCCGCTGCACATGGGTACAATCCGATAAGAAGAAGCTGCTATGTTTTAAGGAATCAATAATCAGTCGATGCATTTGCATAAAAATGTCAGACGTGTGGACCTACATGGATGGGTCGGAATTGCTTTGCGCAATATAACTTTAATCAAGTCTCTAGACGGACGCTCCAAGGAGTTATGAAGTTATTATCATCGTACGCCAATTGGCCTCGTGGCATCTCCGCATCCCTGCCTCCAGGTATGTCTGTAGTAGAGAGGACCTGGAGCCTGGAGGCGGCTGCTGTTGTTGCTGCTGCTGCTGTTGCTTCAGCGGCAGACCGTAAGCACACGGCCGTATCTGTCCCAGGCAGTGCCAGTAGCGATAGATGCTCTAATCATTAGTCGTATCCAGATAGTCGATGATAAATTACTGTCTGATGGATCCCAAGACAACGTCTTCGCAAACGTCTTTTCAAATATACGAGTATATATATATGTAAATATATGCACACGTATGTATATATACGTGTATATATGGGCCCATACGTGTACCTATATGTATGTATTCCATCAATAAATCAGTTTAGTTGTATCGCTAATACAGACCATATTTATCAATCTTCGCCTTTCCATTAAACTCATCCATGTGTCCGTCTGTCTTTCCGTCTGTCTGTCTGTCTGCAAGTGGAGTGAACGAAACAGGACGGCTAGCGTCCGCGAGTGACAGACGCAGACATTCAAGACAGTTGGACACACAGACAGACAGGTACAAGTAGATGCAGAAAGACAGACGCAGGCAGAGATAGGCAGAGGCGATGGTATCATCCTCATTTCCGGACCACAGCCTTCTCTTATTGCGCTCTATTGTGTAAAAACATCGAAGAAAAACAGTTTGAAGATGTCTGTAAAATATCTCCTAGAATATCCTCGCAGTCTGCCAACCTATATTTGCTGCCGTCTGCTCCTTCCTGCACATGCGTGATTATTGATCATGAGTAAGTTTGCGAAACAATTTTTTAATTATTAGCTTGAATTTATATAGCGTCACATGGTCACACCTCAAGTGGCGCCTTGGCATCTAGCAGTTATCCGCTTGAAACTCGCATCAGCCATTTGACCGTGTAACCTTAATTAGACATACATGTAGCCTCTTCCAATGTGTTTCAGAGTGATGAAGAGTGTAACAAATAAGACAGAGATTATCTGCCGAGGTTATGCCATCACTGGCAAAGTTATTAGGCTAATTATGATGTAAATTCTCACGTTGTTACGTGTCGACGGCATGACCTGAGAATTGCAATATTTTTCAGTGAATCTTTCAAGTGAGATACTTGACCACCGTTTTCAGTTTGAATGGACGCCACACGCCGTATATATAGGATCCCCGTGTAGCCTACGAAGAGCGTGGCTTAAATCTCCTACATTGACTACCAACAGTATGCGAATCGGCACCTGCACGTCTAGAGGTGAGTGCATGGAACGGGTGCTGCAACCAATGTGGCTAACCGGGTCAGAGTACTGCCAAAAGAAACCTCCGAAGCAATTGGTCAGTGTTGGAGGCCAGCGTGCCTTGGGATAGCCAGTCCAAGTTTATGGTCTCAGTAACGAATGATACAGATATTTTGCCCAAGAAGATAGAAGTACAACAGTTGAAGCCAAATATCAATCACAAAAGCGCTGCATTGAGTATAAAATGGTTAATGACCTATTCAGACCATCGCAATTAGTGACTTAAACAACGTCTAAAAAGAGAAATCGTCGAAACCAGATTGCATGTAGCCTATGTGGGCCCATGTATCGTCGTTTATTTTATAAACTGACACACCGCAGTAAGTTACTTGATGCGAGACATGGTTGCCTTCGGCATTGGGACTAAGCGCTCAGTCAAGGCAGAATTAATCGACTGGTCCCAGGTCACGATGCAAAGGGTCACGCCATCATCTTGCTTAAACATACGCGCAGGCAGTGAGATGGCTACATTATATAGTGTCTAGAATTGAAGTTTCAAGAGGCTGAAGCGAGGTAAGAGGATGACGTGGAATCAGGGAAAAGAAGCGCTTTAAGCTTTGAATGAAAAATTTTTGGAGAGAGAGAGACAGACAGAGAGACAGAGACAGAGAGATAGAGAGAGAGGGAGAGAGAGAGAGAGAGGTATACCCTGCTTCAAAAAGCTATTGCTCGTTCGCTCTCCATTAATGTGTGAACATTGCTGGTCCACTAAATTCCCATGGTCGTTTCCGACACAGTCCTGTGGAAATAGTACATAGAAAGTTAGGTATTAAAATTATATAGTTAACTGTTTATAACATTGCTTCATATCTTAGTGGCAACGGGCCTGCAGTTTCTCTTTTCTATACACTGTTTGTATATGTATTAAGAGGATTTATATAGCGTCCCTTCAAGAACATCTACTCAGGAGCGCTCCTGACCCATCCCGACTAAAAAGAACAGGGCTAAGGTTGACGTAGAACATGGTGCGTACTATGTGAAGAGCGACAGGGAGCCCATGCAGGTTGCTGGATGAACAACCGAGAAGGCTCGGCGTGGCCTTGTGGAAGTCTGAGAGCGATTGACAAGAAGCCCATCCTTGAGAAAAGGACCAGCAACTGTTGTACGGCGTTTGTGTTTGTCTCGCTAATGCACCCAATTGTCTCAATGGGGTCCTTTGGCTGAGCACTGGTTCTTTCAGACCTCAACGATTCCCAGCTGCTAAAGGAGCGTCGCATTTGATGCAATTATACGTCAAACATCAGCGATGACGCATCCTTGTGTACATGCGATTCTCTGCGGAGCATTTAGCGAAAGAGCCGACGGCATCAGCAGCAGCAGCAGCAGCAGCAGCATCAGCAGTCGTGTCATTCGGCGTCGTGCAGTCGGTTGCTGGTCAGCGACTGACGTTCGTCGACGACTGTCGGCCGGGCATCAGGGACTAAGCGTCTCCGACAGGGATCGCGCCGGGCAACCGGATTACCGTGTCGGCAAGTACTCAGACCGATAGATAAGAATGGACGGGGGGTGTAGAAGGAGCAGTAGCGATCGGAGGAGGAGAACGGAGAAGAGGAGGAAGAACAGGAGGAAAATAGGAGGAGAAGGAGGAGAAAAAGGAAGGAAAGAAAGGGAGTATAGAAAGGAAGGAGAGGGAGAAGCAGTGATCGGAAGAGGAGGAGGAGGAGGAAGGAAAGGGAGAAGAAAAGGGAAAGAGGAGGAGAGAAAGGAGGGAGGAGAGAAAGGATTAGAAGGAGCAGCAGTAATCGGAGGAAGCGGAGGAAGAAGAGGAGGAAGGAATGGGAGGGAAGGGAAAGAGAAGGGGAAAGAGAAGAGGGAGGAGGGGAAGAAGAGCTACGACGAGTAAGGAGGAGAAAGGCAAACGATAAACGGAAAGAGAGTTAGAACAACTGAGGAGAAGGAGAAGGAAATACGTGAAGACAAAGAGTAAGATGAAGATTTAGAAAATGACGAAGTAGGAGGAGGAGGAGTACTGGGAAGGAGAGAAGTGAGAGGTGTAGGAAGTAGGAGGAAGAGGACGGAGAAGGAGATATAACATGTATCACATGTCGTGCGTTTGCAGACATCTGATTAGAGAATATACTTACATATTTACTTACTTACAAATGAAGGAAGAGAAAAAGGAATGAGTGAGAGGGAGAAGAAGGGGAAGAGGAATCAAAAAAAGTCAAAGAAAAAACATGAAGGGAGGAGGAGCGATAGAAACGAGAACAGAAAAGCTGTCCAGTTCACGAGGAGATTTGATTTAACCAGAATGTTGCAATTTGATTTCCAATGATTTATTGGCATTCTGTCTGACCCTGGAGCCTCTCCCGTCTCTTCTGGCTCCTTGCGCTCCGGTTCCATCGCCCTGGGGATTGGCATCAGGGCATGCTCTGAAATAGCCTGGACAAGACGATGGGCAAGTGGGAAGAGACGGGGAGGCGACGGAGTAGAACATGGGGAGGACGGAGGAAAATTAAGCGGTGACAGACAACGCTGTCACGATGCTTGCAAGATATATTTGTCGCCTTTCTCTGTTAATCAGTCTGGCTGTCTGTTTGTCTGTCTCTCTGTCTACGTCCGTCTGCGTTGCTGGCGCCAGAGAAATTTCATAGGAACTTTACATTGCACGCTTGAGGGAAATTTGTCCCAGGAGTTCAATGATGTCTGATGACGGATGAACTGCACTGACTTTGCGTAACGTTAGAGAGACAGGCAAAGGAAGGAAGACAGCGAGAGAAAGAAAGAGAGAGACAGAGAGAGACAGACGGAGGGGAAGAGAGAGGGAGAGAGACAGAGTGACAGAGTGACAGAGAGAGACAGAGGGACAGAGAGAGAGAGACAGAGGGACAGAGAGAGAGACAGAGAGACAGAGAGAGCGAGTTCGAGAGAGAGATAGACAATGAGAGATAGAGGAAACAAAGATAGATAGGAAGAGACAAAGAGAGATAGAAAGAGACAAGGAAAATAGGGGAGACTTTGAGAGATAGAGGGAGATAACGGGAGATAGAGAGAGATACAGAGAGAGAGAGGGAGACAAATAGAGATAGAGGAGACAAAGAGAGACAGAGAGACGCAAACAGAGATAGAGGGAGACAGAGGGAGATAGAGATAGACAAAGACAAAAGAGATAGAGAGAGATAGAGAGAGATAGAGAGAGAAGGAAAGATGGTGAGAGGCAGAGTGAGAGGCAGAGGCAGAGAGAAAAGATAGGGGTTGGGATATAAATGAAGATGAGGATTCCGAGAGAAAAGGAGAGGCAAAGACAAGAGATATAGAAAGAAAGAAAGCAAAGATGACAATAGAAGTACGACAAAACAAAGGAACTGGAGACAAAAACCGACAAAATGACAGACAGATTAAGAAAGGGAAAATATAAGGACCTCGAGAAATAACAAACTGTTAGAAGTATACAAGGTGACTGAGGCAGAGCAAACAGAGGATAGAAATAGAAGCTATAGAAAAAGAACAAAGCAGAAAGCAATAGCCACAAGAATAAAATGTCGACATCGCAAAAACAGATAGAAGAACGCACAGACAGTTGATAGAGAGACAGAGACAGACCAAAACAGACATACGCAATGAGACTCAATAGATAACACCAAAGATGATAGACCGCCAGCCAGGGTCTATCATAGCACCAGCAGCATCGACAACCAGGACCCAACAACACAGACCAGCTCTTAGACGCATCTTTGTGAAAGTTAAGCAGGGATAACACACACGGTGGCTGGACAGTCTCTGGACACACAGGTAGACAGACGTATGGATGGATATACAGACAGACGGACGGATGGATATATATCGACAGATAGGAGAAGGAGGAGAAGGAGAAGGAAGAGGAGGTCCGCCAATCGGACAGACTGCAGACCCCGAAGAAGGCTCCAGGTCAAAGGCATCAAATCTCTAGACACGCTACACTTCGCGCCGCCTTTGAGATAAGCTAACCTGCAACAGACCCTGATTAAAATAAGCGCCGAAAGATGCACCTTTTCAGGGACGATTTATTCAACAAAGCACTTCGGAACACGCATGCGCTGAATGCGGCGTCGTGTAATGCAACCTGTGGTCTGTGGTCGTAGTAGATACACATATACTCTCCGGTGGATGGATCTGTACGCTGGTTTTAGGTCTACGCAGAGACAAGACATGATAGCTGACCGAGGAGATGAAAGAGTCGTGAGAAAGAAAGAAACGGAAAGACAAAAGGAAGAAAAGAAGAGAGAATGAAAAGAGTGAGGGAAGGAAGAAAGGAAGCGGATGAGATGGAAAAGGTAGCCAATAAAGGAAGATCGATTGCGTCTGAGGCTGTCTATGCTCCGTGTGAGATAAGATAGCACATATACATATATATATATGCATATGTATATATACATAAATATATATATATGCATATTCATGCGTGCCTCCCTCCGAACGCATGCGCAGTGAAGAGGAAGTAGAAGAAAGGAGAGGAAGACGAAGAACAGAAGAAGAGCTAGAAGAAGAGGCGAAGTGTACATCATAGTACGTGTGGATTGAAACTCATTAGAATCAACTTTAAACCGTTATCAGCCTTCCGAACCATTATCGTTCGCAATTCAACTGACTCTTCCAGAGACATCTGACCTCTGACCTGCACCAGAGAACAAATGTGGTTACCTTTCAAAGCGATCTATAGATAGTGCATGACGACATCGGCACCAAGGCTAGATCAGTTGGAGTCTAAATTGATAGAGTCAGCAGCGCGACGGTAACCCTGGTCTGTGAACTATATACTTCGCAGTTGATACTTAATTGTAAATAGGTAATCGTTGTTTCTCTTCCTGTTAGCCTAAATAAGTCGTGCTGGGTTAGAAGTGTTTTTCAGTGCTGTCGATCATGAAACATTGTAAGCGTTTTCTGAGTTGCTCATCTAGGCCCAAGTCAGGTTAACGACTAGGATATGACCGATAAGTTAAGCTGTGCAATGTTGCGCAAAGCTCTGTTCCTCAGAAATGACAATATGCTCATTTTCCAACTATAGACGACCTTTAGTATAGTTTCTTGGCGCAAATGCATTTTCCTCAACTTTAAGTCATAAATAGTCAGCATTCTTTGTGGCTTTAGGCAACAGATGATTTCGTGTTTTCACTTGAAGCTGAATAAATTGGTCTCTCTTTAATAACTTATAGTTCTTAATGGTTGCCCACTTGCCCGACTTCAATGTATTCTTCTCAAATTTGTAATGAAATCCCTAGCAAATTACAGCTGTATGGTAGAGGGGCATATTATCTCAATGTTATCTCAATGTTATCTCAATGTTATCTCAATGTTATCTCAATGTTATCTCAATGTTATCTCAATTATTTTTTCGCTTTCTTGGCGATGTACGCGGCATAGTAAAAGTTACTTCCAATCTTAGCAATGTGCTGGGAACGTAGGTAATTCCTTTGACAAATATTAGAACGCACTCTTTAATAAAATAGTTTTAAAATGAGCCAATGTGACAACTTGCCCCGACGTCGGGGTATGTTATCACCTAGATGGGGGCTTGTTGTCATAATAACATTTGGCACCGAAAAATTAAATTAAATATGTAGGAAAATAAATCAATTACATACCGTCTAATCTAGTTATGGCCTAAAAATAATGGTCTAAAACCTGTTAACTGACAGCAATGACAAATTTTTCGGCATTTTAGGCTAATTGGAATTTGACAACTTGAATGTCAAGTCACGAATGTTTCTTGGAGTGAGACCATTATTTGTGCCGCTTTCTTTACGTATTCAACTAGTAACAATTCGAGTTCACTACTGATTGTCAGACGAATGTCCCAGAGTTGTATCCTATGAAGATTGTCGTCTTTCAACTGATGCAACTTGACATAATGTCCTAAAGTCGTGTAGTTAATGTTGTTGACTGAGCTGATTCTCAAATACTTAACTCCGATGTCAATACTGCCTCCATGGCAATTTACATTTGCTCCTTTGAATACAGGTCTCTTGCATTGTTTCTAGTGTACGCATCATGTATCCTGCAAACTCTAGTAGCCTAGGTCCCTACAATAAAAATGTGACACAAACTGCGACGGGGTATGTTGTTTCCAGCTGAAATTAGCACGTGACACATGCAACATGCCTCTTGCAAATTTCAGCTTGAGACAACATCTCCAGTACAAACCTGTGCCTTCTACGTTCCGAAGCATTGCAAGCTAACATGGTGAGTTTATAATCTAAATAACGGTCAAGAAACGATCTGCATAGGTCAAAAGCCCTTCCTACACTATGAAAATCATTTATTCGCAAAACGATGATTTTGGATCATGAAAAAATTACTTATTACCTCCTAACTACCTTCATTGCTGTGTTTGTCAAAGTGGCCTATAAATGATCTGGATGTTGCGTGCACACATCCTGATGACGTCAACGCACAAAAGATCTTATAGTTTTTCCTACACGACTGCTGAGACAACATATCAGTGACACAACATGCACCTCCCTCCTCTATTGTACAGACTAGAAAGTTGGGGCTGCAATTTCCAGCTTTAGGCCATCACCAGTCTGGATATTCTCCAACCTTAGGTCATGAGTCCATGATTGTCAATGTTATTTAAGACTTCAGGCAACATAATGATTAAACCCCTTTTCCAACTTTAAGCAACACACAGTGTATATTGTATTATAATTTTCTTATATATTAAATATATAATTAATCTGCATATAATTTTAATCCAACTTTAACATGGGAATATACTAATTCTCCAACTTTTAAGCCACAATTATAGACTTAAGCTGCATTCTTCAATTTTGATCCGTCAATGGTCAATCCGCTGATATCACTTAGACCATAACTATTACAGTTAAGCTGGGTTCTATGACTGCAGAGTGAAGACACTATAGGTGGATCAAATCCGTATTCTTCAACCACTAACCATATAAAGTAAACTCCTCAGTTATGAAATCATCTAACGAAGCTCAGCTGAAACCAGTTCTCAATTATATAGACTTATACATGTGTGTATATAGAAGTATTATAAATGGATCATATATGTATATATGCAGTCTAATTGAATGACTAAAAACAGAAACAAAATCTCTATCAAGAACTCCTTCGTTTGTATATAAACACAAGCGACCCCGAGGCTTCATCCAAGCCAGAGAAGCGACGCTCCTTGCATTAAGAAAACCGTGTTTACAAAGGAAGCGATCCTTTTGCATTGCATATGCGCATATACATCTAGAGTAGGTCGCATATTTATGTGTATGAATGTATATCGCTGGCTGCGGGTGGAGAGAAAAAGGGAATCGAGATGGAGCAACTACTTGCATATTTAAAGAGAAGAGGCAAGGACAGAAACTGTGTAATTGACCACTTTTAATAATTAGCCAAGCGGACTTAAGGGACAGCGAAGGGGAAACCACCGTCACAACCACCACCACCACCTACAACCACCACCACCCGCAACCACCGCTATAAGTACCACTGCCACCGCAACCACCCTGCACCATCTGCAAATCAATACAACTGCTTTCAATGTGGTCATTCATTGTGAGAGAGAAAATATGGTGGCCACTTATGTCATCAAAGTTCTGTCTCTATCTCTGTGTCTCTATCTGTCTGTCTCCTCCTCTATCTGTCTGTCTATGTCCCTCTGTCTCCCTGTGTCTGTGTCTCTCTCACGGTCTCTCCGTCTCTGCCTCACTGTCTCTGTCTTTTTGTCTTTCAGTCTCTCTGGCTCTGTCTCTCTCTCTGTATCTCTGTCTCTCTCTGCCTCTTTGTCTCTGTCTCTCAGTCTCTCTGTCTCTCTTTGTATCTCTGTCTCTGTCTGTCTGTCTCTGTCTGTCTCTGTCTGTTTCTCTCTGTTTCTCTCTCCCTCTCTGTCTCTCTCTGTCTGTCTCTGTCTCTGTCTCTCTGTGTCTCTCTCTGTCTCTCTGTGTCTCTCTGTGTCTCTCTGTCTCTCTCTCTATCATCTAAGAGTACCCTGCTTCCATACACATTCACCTGACGGATCTCGTATCTAAAACTAAAATGACAGGGCAACCTGCGATCATAGACACGTGTAGGAATATTACAAAACCAGTTGATCTGTGGATTACATTACGATTAAGACTGTGATTTGCACAATCGTAAAACTGACGTAATACATTGGGATTAGGCTCATGAATTGCATAACGAAAGAGGCGTAGCTAGGGGCAGGGGGACACAATGTGTCCCTGGGAGCAAATATAAAAGGAGCGCCAAAGTACTCTTGACAAAATAACAACTATAATGTTAGGCCTAGTCAGACGTCGTTTTCTTATAAAATCAATTAGATTGGTTCCAGCTCAAGTGTAATATTACCCTTCATGTATACTAAATGTGGCATATGGTTTCAATATATATACACGAATTTGGTATAGTAATTCTCAACTGGAAAACTCAATGGCTGAAATAAAAGTTTGCATTCTGCTTGATAGTAAAAAATACTATAGACAGATAGCTACAAAGTCCCAGAGATTTGAACACACTATTTAATAGGCCAAATGTACAAGCACCCTTCAATAACAGGCAGTCGATATATAATAGTTCAGTTATCTTAGATCGTGAAATTTGATGAAACAATGTTATTACTTATTAGCATTAAAAAACATTTGCTGCTAACATGTTCGCATGTAAGCATTTATATTCTATAAGGGGCATAATTATGTCCAGCGTGACCCTACAGACGAGAACTCATGAGTCAAGTTGGTCGGTGAATGATACATAGCGAGTAAGTAAGAATACGTTACTAAACCTATGGTCTAGGTCTATATTACATGTCCATGGATTAGGTCTATATAAGTCAGAGATGCGGGACAGGAATCAGCTACAGACTGAGTGCATGAACTATACCTGGTATGTGTTGCCTACGTCATGCATGCAATTGCCGTGTTGCGCATGCGCGCAGCATTTGTCGGCAATTCAGTGCAATGCATTGTGGGAATAGGCTTGGCGTCGTCCACGTGGTTCTAGTTAAAGCGCCAAATTCTTACAGTTAAAAATACAGCTGCGGCACCAGCAGCAGCATCCAGCCGTGCAATTGAGATGGATAGCAGCGATGAGGGGATCTAATAGGTAGAAATCGTACTTTGTCCGTACTCAAAGTACTGCGGAAGAAGGATAGTCTCACATCTATACCTTTCAATCTATACCGCCTACTTCCCGACATCGCACGTTGAAACGATGATAATTTATCTTTTCGCACACAGGCGTAATTTTCGTGGAGGGTAGGCCTAGCCCGTCCACATTCTGAGCTAGGATCGGGAGTTTACCGCCAGGAAACAATTTCATGGACGTTTGAGTTTTCGGATTTTTTTCCATTGAACCAAATATCTTGATTATCTTAAAACCCGAGCACGGGCCTAATTAGCGACATGGTGATAGTCTTCAACATCCTTTGTATTAAATAAAAAATTTGCATTTATATCTGGGAGTCGTTTAAACCCGTAGAGCCACCCCAAACCCTTCCGTGACTAGGATACCGCACCCCAAATCATCGTTGTCGTAAATAACAGTGACTATTGCTAATGTTTGTCAGGCAATAATTATTACGCAAAAGAGGAGTAGAACAGAAACAGGAACGTCTTGATCAATAGTCCAATCAGGTTTCGATGGCGATAAAATGTCCTTGACGTCGTACTTTGTCGATGCGTACTGGCCTTAGCCTTGATCCATCTCCCTGTGCGGCACCCTGTGAAACTTCTCAGGAGCGGATACAGAGCGGGGCATTCGCCACCAGATAGCTAAGATACTTTGCAAAGCACAGACAGGGTATGAGACGGCTGATTCCCCCCCCCCCCGTCCTGTTCTCGACTGCTTGCCATTTTCCCCGTATCTTAGGCTGTCCGAAATTATTAACCCATTTCACTGGAAATGGGATGAACAATCTTGGGAGCTCAAGCAACGCCTTTCCTGTTGAACCTTATGTCGTGCAGCAGTGCCCCGAGTGAATTTACCGACAGCATTTCACGGAATATACCTGTGCAGGACTCAGTGCACCAAGATCTCAATTGTTTAATATAAAGGGGTAAGTGTAACGAAAGAACGGACGGCAGCACAGCAGTCATCTCGTGGCAAAGGATTTGTATTGCGCCTCTGCAGATTTCTTGAAGAGGCGCTATATCAAATTCATTTATTGATGATTCAATAAAAATCTGAAGCATAGTGTTGCATTAGAAATGAATGACTCGGCAATTAGAATGTGACAGATGATTCTAATAAACCTCCTTCTGACACACTCTATGGACAACCCCTCTGACTATATGCAGTGTTGGCAATAAATAACAATGGCCTTAAATGTTGATGTTGCTATCGTTTTAGCGTCGTTTATCATTTAAAGTTTATTTGCAATCCAAAGTGCAAGTCACATGAAATCTTTATAACACAGAAAAATTTACAATTGCACCGGAGACCCAATTAAGGACGATAAGGTTGCGAAAGTTTGGGTCACCTAACTTGCGGCACCCTTCAATTTTAAATTTTTCTTTAATGCACTATTTTATTGACGTTTTCATGTAAGTTGATTCCTAATCAGCTCTGCCCTATGGAGGCCTCGGTCCCGAGACCAGAGTGGCTTCTGCGCCAAGGCATACAGTCAGGGTGACCAGTTCCCTACCGCCGTCTAGAACCAATGTGGTCCGTATGCAATGCCCAGAAAACTCGTAATCGTATTCTGAAAATTTCTACAGCGAATTCGCGGGAACCAGCTTATTCACAGGCGCTAATACTGGCAGGTATTTTGGCGGTCGTCCATTTGGGAGGAAACACACAATTACTCGGCTCAACTCTCTCTCTCTCTCTCTCTCTCTCTCTCTCTCTCTCTCTCTCTCTCTCATCTCATGTATGTCTGCCTTAATGTATGTATGTGATGTATGGAGGTTGGTATGTAAGTATGAATGTATGTATATATGTATACATGCATGCATACATGTATGTATGCAGTAAGAAAAGCAATAATAGGAGTAGATAGTTGCAGCTTAATGATACTGAGCGATGACAATGACCATTAAATTAGCGTCCACCTCCTCCTTCATACAGGCTTGGGACTGGCGCTGTCAGAGTGCAAGCAGTGGCGAAGTTTGCATGTGTGTATGTAGGTGTCTATATTTATATACATGCGTATGTATGTATCTATTGATGTATGCACGAAAACAATGAACGTATGTACAAATTGTATGTGTGTATGTATGTATGTATGTATGTGTGTATGTATGTATGTATGCATGTCACATCGTATCCGTGTATCTGTGCATATAAAGGTATACATGTATGGCTGCAGTAGGATTTCTGGAATTGATGGACGTGTTTTGGCGGCGATTTCAATCCAATTATTCCGGATCAGTGAATGTGGGTTCCGTGACTTTCCTGTCTGCCTGCTCCCGACTGGCTGCATGGGACACGATAACACACGACGAGGAGAAGGGAGCCGGCAGGCGGACAGGCGAGGCATCGCCTCTGCCTGGCCATGGCCAATCGACCGACCAGGAGCCGTCAGCTGGTCAGACGGCGTGGAGTCGAGTCAATCAACTCTGCCGACGGATCAGTGCGGTGGCTATATCCCGTCTGGCGTGAAGAGGGTCTTTGGCGACAAATGAGCCACGACGCCCGTTGGATGGCGATTATTCGATAACGCTTCCTGCTGGCTTTTACAGACAGGATGATTCCACGACGGAGAAAGAGATGGAGGAGAAGATGGAGGAGAAGATGGAGGAGGAGGAAGAGCAGGATTTTGAGGAGAAGGTGAAGGAGGAGCAGGAGGAGAAGATAAGGCGGGAGAAGAGGAGAAGGATGCGGGACAGAGAATCGGAAGAGGAGAGGATGGAGAAGATGGAGGAGAAGGAGGAGGAGGAGAAAATGGAGGAGGAGAGGCTGGAAAAGAAGAAGCAGATGGAGAAGAAGGAGAAGATGGAGGAAGAGGATCGACAGGCACAGGAGAGAAAGGAAGGCGGGATAAAAGGAGAGGGACGCGGAAGAGGGAATCGGATGCAATGAGAGACGGAGGCCTAACATTATAGTTGTCATTGAGGAACAGGAAACTGAGTAAAAAGGAACAGGAGGAGATCGAGAAGGTATGACAGACACACGAAAGAAAAGTAGAAATAAGACAAGAAATGGCACAAGAAGAAGGACAAAGAAAACGAAGAAGAGGAGGAGGAGAGAAGTTGACGGATGAGTCGATAAAGACGAAGGAATCAAGGACATAGAGGAGGAAAAGATAACAGGAAATGAAGAAGGTGTCAGAAAACGAGCAAGGAAGAAGAGCAGCTGATAGATGAAGAGACGGAAGGAGGAGTTGTACGAGAAGGATTGCAAGAAGGAAGAAGAGGAGGAGGAGGAGGAGAAGGAGGAGAAAGAGGAGGAAGAAGAAGAAGATGAGAAGGAGGAGGAGGAGGAATATAAGAATGGAGAATAAGATGAAGAAGAGGTGGTAGGGAGGAGGAGGAAAGGAACGACAAAGAGAAAGAGGAAGAGGAGGAGGAGGAGAAAGAGGAGGAGAAAGTGAGGAGGACGAGGACGAAGAAGAGAATGAGTGGAAGGAGGAGAAAGAGGAAGAAGAGGAGGGTGAAGAGGAGGAGGAGGAAGAAGAGTATTGAAGAGGAGGATGCAGAGAGAAGAAGGAAGAGAAAAAGGAAAAAGAAGGAGCGGGGAAGAGGAGGAATAAAAGGAGGAGGAAGAGTGATGAAGAGGAGGAGGAGAAGAAAGAGGAGAAGGAAGAGGAAGAGAAGAGGGAAGAGGACGTGGAAGAGCAGGAGGTCTGCTTGACATGCCTAGCATGAAGTGTCTAGCATCAAATCGAAACGAACGCTAGGTCTAGAGTCATCTGGTTCAATCTCTGCCGTCAGCATTGGAGTCGGTCGTCGTCGTCGTCGTCTGAGGAGGAGGAGGAGGAGGATGTGCGGGGACTGAGTGCCTGGCCGGCACCAGTCGTAATCCACCAAAACGAATCATCATCAATGGTTCAATCATTTCAAGTCTACGTCACATCCTCCTCATCTTGTAGTTGCCACACAGTCGCCAATGCAATCATGTATTCGTCCAGCGTCATTTGTGCTGCGCCAACATACACTTAGGCAGATATGTTTAAAGTAAAATAGTCAATCAATAAATCCTTCCCATAGACAGACAGACAGACAGACAGACAGACAGAAGGGCAGGGAGATAGAAAGGCATGCGCACGTACTTGCATAGTAAATGTCATTTTAATATTATCATGCAAACTAGATTTTGTTCGTAATATTGTTTCGAATAAGACAGCAGACGAAGAGCAGGCATACAGACAGACAGACAGACAGACAGACTTTCTCAAATAGGCAAACAGACAGGCAGGCAGGCAGGCAGACTTTCTCAGACAGGTAGACAGACCGGCAGATTGTCTCAGACAGTTAAGACAGACACGCACAGGCAGGATAATAGAGGTTATGACGACGCCGTGGATCTAGACGTAGGCCTATGTCTAAAGTGTCTTACGAAGTCTTCTTCGTAACATGTTGAGCGAATTACATAATATTTCTAGACCCGTCAATCGAGACAGCAAAGAGTAACAATCGCAGTAAGACAGTCAAACAGAGAAAGAGAAACGCATAGATATATCGCAGCATCACTGCAGCAGCGCCGTTAACTTGTCTACATGCGTTTATATCTCGGAGCCATAATCAAGATAAGGTATTATATATAATCTAGACACATATACAATTTGTGTGTACACACGTATAGATGTAACATGTATATATATAAATATATATTATATTGAAGTGTTTTGTCTGGTCGGTTATACAAACGCATTCTTTTGGCTAATACTCTCGAGGTCGTGTCAGAAGAGACTGCAGGCTCCAGTGATTCTACGTTTGTTGGCTGCTAATTGTTGTTGATTAAGACCAGGCCTTCCTTCCGTTCGGCCGATCTGGCAAGATAGGCAGACGTAAAGTAAGAGAAAGGTATTCACTATTACGAAAGGTGAGCTCAGGTAATCTAACTTTATATAGCGCTAGTTGCCACTATCGGTCTTCAAGCGCTAACGAAAGACATGCAGCGAGGTCAAGGACGGCTTATCGTCTGATACTATATGCAGCACCCTAAAGCTAAGGTAATGTGACGCCACCAAGGTTAATCTAACGCTGTAAGAATTGCAATATATGCCAAGCAAATTTCTGTAGACGGCAACGGCCTCTGTTGTCAAAAGCTGTCGTTAAACTCTGGATCCATCCAGCCACCAAGGTGAGATAGAGACAAGTTTGAGTTGGGACGAACCAATGCAAGTAAACGTCAGGTGACCATATTGGCGAGGTTTTTGCATACTATGGTGATGTAATCGTAATTATAATATCAAGCGCCCTGTTCAACGTTTCTACAGCGTCCACAAAAGTCGCGGTAACCAGCTTATAATATTCACAGGCGCAATGTATGGTTAGGTAGAATAGCTGTGCTGATATAAGATACTACACAAAATATACGGTTTGGTCAGCAAGATGTCGCCCTAAATGCAGCCGTTGGATAATTATAATTCTACTCTCTGTGATTAAGTGACGGCTTTGTAAACTTGAATATTTTTTATGAACGAATACCGAATTGAATTGAGGTGATGAGAGCGGAGGTAGAGTGAGTCAGGATGAGGTTAGGTTAGGTATTAATGACCTGATACTCTGCCAGTTAAACATCTGATTGCAATAAATAACCAGAACTCCGATGAAATCGATCCAAAGGAAAGACACACGTCGTCACCCGTGGCTAAATAACCTCCACACTTTTTCGACAGCAGCGTACAATAATTAACGTAGCTAAGCAGGCATAACTCGTGTGCCGCAAGTCAATTACAGTCTTTGTGCCAAACGGTTAATGCAACAATTTATGATAAGCGCGTGGTCTTGTAAATAGGCCGTGAGTACCGTGCCAGACAATTTATGTTGCTACTTAGGCCTGTTGACAGTCAAAGTGTTGGGTTGAATATCATGTCTCATATAGTCATAAAACAACACGATTGGTTAAATCATGAACACGCAGTCATGCATGTTAGAAGCATGCACATACCGGATAAACATCACGATGCAAATATTTATTCATTTATGTAGCGCCACTTGTTTCAATATTATGTATCGTTAACTAGCGTCAATTGCTCGTGGGCTTGCTTGGGGTCCACACTGCTTCGTCTACAGAGAGATTCACTTCGACGCACGTGGCTATAGTTGAAGCAGCCGGTCAGCAGCACGCATTCGCTTAAAGCATCGTCTTCTAAAAAACTGAAAAGGCGCAACATAAATTTATATGAACCTCTGTAAGTGAAATTGGGTCGAGGATAATTTCCACGCTGCATTTACCCTGGCTTTCCACAAGATCATCGTCATAGACTGCTTTTGTTATTCAGGTTAGAGTTGAAGGAGAGGAAAGGAGCGGACACTGAGAGCAGCGACACCAAAAGCAATAAGAAAGGGTTCCTTTGAGGTCCAGTGAGGAAGGCCAAAAGCCGAATCACCCATAATAAGACTTTTCTCCCAATGGTAGATCTACTGGTGCTGTGAATGCAAACGGCCTAAGCAGTAGGCTTAATCAAATGTCCACATAATTTCTAGACAACTGGAGTGCCATACTACAAGAGCATTCAGGTTTAAATTCGTCTTCCTTTAAATTGTCTTAAGCATGTCTAGATTCTATCCGATAAGCCGTGATTTAAAACACAATATTATACGTTTTGCTCTAACTATCAGTTACTGTCTAATTCATGCACTTTAATTATAAAATATTAACTCCGCATGGGCATAAATGTGCTAAGTATGATTGCAACGAAATGTTTGCATAAGATATTTGCACAACCAATTGACGGTAACCAAGGTTATCATTAAGATTGTGCTTGAATAAATTTAAAGTCATCCTATCTATAGTTAAACATGCAAATACTTTGATTTAGCACACCATGATATCACTGCGAGCTGCTGTTAAATTGTAACAAAATATCAATTTACTTTGCTAAATGTCTTTTCCGCGACTGAAACATGTTCGAAATAGGCTCAGCGCCATTGAATCAAGGCATCCAATGGATATAGATCTGTTTCAATTCGCTTCATTTCTGTGCCTATAGACTATTTTTTTACGAGAGGAATTGCGCACCCAGAACAATCAAAGCCGTGCTTCTAATGAAAGTAATTGCATCTCACAGCGGCGCAATTAAAGCCGAGTCACTTCTGAACAACGGCTCGGAAACGATTTCCTTGTTTAACAACTTACCTTATTCGATTTGTCTGGAAGATCGCAGTACCAACTCGCGGCTGTAACTGCCCGCTGTTCTGTTCAAAGAGAAGAACTTGTCTCGCACAGGCAGACTATCGTCCTTTGGAGAACTGATAGCAATAGGGTCGTCTTTTTCTCGGTGCTTCTGGCTACGGTATACGGCTGTCGGTCGGTCGATCTGCGCGCGTCTAACAGTTGCGCGGCCGCGGCAGATAGAGACGAAAGAGAAGGAGGGCCGTGCAGGGTGAGAGAGGGGGATATGCGTCGATTTCTGCAGCCTTAAAAAGCGCACGCGGCAACTGCATTCAGTCGGGAAGAAGAAGAGGAAGAGGAAGAAGAAGGGAAGACGAATAAGGGGATGGGGAGACCGTCCTTCCGTCTGCGGCGTCGGGGCCCGAAGTTGGCGAGCGAGGCAGCGGCCGAGTTTTGAAGTGTCGGCTGCTGCTGTTACTGCTGTGGCTTGGGATGATGATGCAGACGCCTGTCGATACAGTCGATTTGGATTAGTTGATGCCATCATTTGCCCAGGGTCATCGTCGTCACCGCTGTCGTCGTTGCTCACGCCACCGCCGACAGACATCCATAGCCACACTCTAGATGTCGCTTCGATTCGAGGCAGGTCTATAGTATACATGACTTGGTATACGCGCTAGACAGACTAGACGAAAACAGTGCATGTGGTCAACTGTTAGTTTACCTGTTGATCGGCGAATAGCTTCCAGGCTTTAGTATTTATCTCCTAAAGGCGCTATATAACTTTCTAACCAAGATTGCAATAACAAAATATTATAAAATAAGCACCCTAGCTGTCATGGGCCGTCACGCAGACTTAGAGAAGGCTGTCATGGTCCCTAAAAGTGGGTCTATAGAAGGCTGTCACGGTTCCTAAATGTGGACCTATAGAAGGCTGTCACGGTCATTATCGGATTTGGACACGAGGAGACCTACACTGATAAGTATGGGAGCTACATAATATAGCGTAAAATGAAAACAGCAAAGATCCCATACCATTTTAGAATGTAATATCATTTTGATTTTATTTATAATGCCAAAACTAGCCCACCTGATAATTCCTTTGGCAACCAAGTATAAAATTTGATTAATGTATACATATTCAATCTTAGATCAATCAGGTTGCAGCTAGTTCTCTATTTAAACATTTTGTTTAATTACCGAGACCCTTTGACCGGGAAGGGCCTATTTACGTGCATAAAGTGTCTACCGGTATATCGGGCCCTGGCCACGGTCCGTACATAGATACTTTGAATGTTCAATCGCCAGGATAAAACACCTCAAAGAACGAGAATGGTCTATCAATCAATCAATGTCAATTTGATACAGCGCCCCTTCAAGGTATCTACTCAGAGGCGCAACACACGACAGAGAAGACGAGCAACGTGTACACATATTTATTTATTCTTAAATTTGATATTGTCCTTCTTCCAACATCTTTTGCTCAGAAGTGCACACAGGCTTCGACGACGCAACTGCAATTGTGATGTAGAGTAATTGTGCGCGAAGGACTTGCTCAAGGTCCCTACACAGGGACTCCTCGGACGAGGGTCGAACCCGCTCACTCAGGACTCAGCGCACACTGAGCATTGCGGGTCGACCGCTCTAACCAATCGGTCACCACGCTACACGTATAGGCCTAGTGTATAAATTCCGTACAGGCAAAAAATGCTAGCGACTTCTAAACGCTGCCACTGTATGCACTCTGACAGTGCCAGCCCAAAGTCTGGATAAAGAAGGAGGGCGAGGCTAATGAGCTTTGTTATCATACAGTGCCGTTAAACTGCAACAATAACCTAACGACTTCTACGGAGCAGTCATGATGAAGTCCAGAACAAACCAATTGAGAGTCCAGGTCGCTATGCAATAGACAAGAGAGATTTGAGGAGAGAAAACGATGGGTATCACTCAAAGGTGGTCGGATACTGGAAACCAACCAAACAGTAGTTCCATCAGCACAATAAGCACCGCGGTCGTCGTTAAACAGTAGACTGCTGCCGCCAGTAGGCCTGAATTTAGCACTGCAGGCAGTCTATACAATGAGGCGCTATATGAACTGTAACTGTGATGATGTAAAGACTACAAAGAACTGATTCTACGATGACAAAGCTTATAGTTCTATATGTTCCAGAAAGCTGATTTGACCCCCGAAGTCTGAGGTTCTAAAGTTACTACAATGCAATACAATTGAAATTTGATATTACCCTTCTTCCAACATTTTTTGCTCAGAAGTGCACACAGGCCTCGACGACGCAACTGCAATTGTAACCTAATGCAGAGCAATTGTGCGCGAAGGACTTGCTCCAGGTCCCTACACAGTAACTCATCGGACGAGGGTTGAACCCGCTCACTCAGCGCATACTGAGCGTTGCGGCCGACTGCTCAAATCAATCGGTCACCGTGCCGATTAATTAGTCCTTTGTGAAATTGCAATTTCTGAGCTCTAGTGACATTTGACGATAAGCCCTGCGTGACATTAAAAATTATTTCAATAGTTTTAATTCATTCCTTACATAGGCCTATAGACATTTACGTGGCGCTAAACCTCTCAAAGACGCCAATGCCCAGCTATGCAATACAGGTATGAGACCATTACAATACATACTTTGAGTGCTTCCTGAGCTGTTCCTACTGATAAAGTTTGACATTTAAGTGCGGATATTGTTCAAGGGAATTGTTCGCCACAGTTAGATAACACGTTCCAAGCCGTGCTCGATTCACAAACGCGAGCGTTGGACCAACAGATCGCCATGGAACAGAGAGCGGAATGTTTTACTGCAAAATTGTGATACTAAGGCCAATTAAACAGGTGTAGTCTGCTGCAAACTGGAAGCACACCATCGGAAAGTAAGCCAATATTTGTTGAATGCACAAGTATTAATTCCTTGCATCTAACTGTACAACATCTGTGTCAAAGGATCTATGGGTTAAAGAGAATCCTATGTATAGGGCCTTCATACTGCTGTACGGTTTTGTGCTTGTACCGACCGACCGACCTCCCACACTTCTTGGCCTTCATTGATCGGTAGAGAAAGTGGAAACGATAAAGTAACTGCCACTCCGTAATGGCCCTATAGAGTCGTTGTTCTCAGTGGCAATAAAATAATGGCATGCCATAAAGTAAATGAGACAAAGTAGACCTCTGTCCTAGCATAAGATCTCACCATATCGATTCATTGAAGTCCGAGCGGGATCGAGGTCGTACGGGCGCTATATAAAACCGTGTACGTTAACAGTGAAACCAAGGACCAAAGTGCACAGGACTGGAAGTTCCCTATGTTACATCGTGTCGGTGTCACCACTTTTTGGGCGATAATCGGGAGCAAGAATTTTCACATCTTTTTGACAGAACAAGATGATTCATTAACTTTCAGTTATGAAGATAAATTGACGAAAAACTATGCAAGCAAAAATTTATAAAATGCTGTTAGAGGTTTTAAACATCATATTTTCAATTAGAAGCAAAATTAAGATTGGGGCGACATCTATGTTTAAGAGTAAAACGTGTACACGGAAGTTTGGCGAGTAACCATTCCTTCAATCTC
Organism: Bimastos eiseni; assembly: GCA_959347315.1. Classification (NCBI taxonomy): domain Eukaryota; kingdom Metazoa; phylum Annelida; class Clitellata; order Crassiclitellata; family Lumbricidae; genus Bimastos; species Bimastos eiseni. The sequence goes on from OY365819.1 coordinate 11,818,460, forward strand.
GATTCTTTGATAGTGAAACAATCGCGATTAGGCCATGGTCGACACTATGTCAAAAGACTACGCAATGAACGCTAATTGTAAGCTTATTATCTAACATACGTGTTGGGGCAAACAGAGGTTACTTGGGATCATTAAAAGACTGGGTGCAAACAGGATAAGGAAAAGCAGTGGAAAACAGGGCTAAAACGGGACATAAGAAAATACAGGGATAATTTCTCGGCACTCAAGTGGCCGGCCCTTTGTTGTAGTCAAAGGTTTAGTCTATTGTAGGAGATACGGCTCGTCTAGCCATCGGCGGCGGAGTATTATATCGCACGCGTGTTGCCGTTGACTCATGAATTCACTCTCCTACAATATATACATACGAAGTCTATGGTGCCTGCAAAAACACCTCTACAAACGATACGGTCATAAAAAAGCAACGAAAAACTTCGCCACTGTTAGATAACACGTTCCTAGTCGACGCAAATCAATTTGAAACGATGGCAAACGGCCAAACGACCAGACACGAACGAGGAGGCGGCCGCCATTAGCAGCCGACGAGAACGACTACGAAGAGTATACATCGGACCTGGAGGTTATCTATCTACGTCGCGGATGCAGGCAGACAGAAGAGTAAATATTATGCGTCATTAATTTCTGTGGTTTCCGCCGGTTGATTATCGATGAGGCGACTTAACCGGTTCAGCCGACGTTGTTTTGACACCGGTAATAACGAAAATAGTTGTCATAGAAACGATATCACGCTTGTCGTGTGTATATATATATATATATATATAAGATATAGGATACAGACCTTAGAATGCACATAATTATTTTAACCCTATGTGTATACGAGCTTCATATATGTATGTACATAGCGAAAGCATGGAAGTGTTTATTATGATCATAGCCCTGTTTGAAATGTCGGATCGTTATATATACATATATAAATAGGCTTAGACTAAATATATATATATATATGAAGGCTATATTCGCGTGTTATTAAACTATGAGACTGTTGACCGTGGCGCTTACAGTGACGGAGGATTTGCTTATAGTGGAACAGCCGGATGTCTCGACTCTCCAATCGCAGTTTGGTTTGTCGGCGACCTTTAGCTGACCTTTTAGTCGGCGCGTGTCAGATGTCAACCGATGCATATAGAGATAATAAAAGTAAAGGCCGTCCAATACTGACGGAGTTTCTACTTCGTCTGCATAGTAAGCGACTGTCATAAATATATGCGAAGGCCAATACAGGCGATTGACGCCTATTCGTGAGTCATCTGGAAAGGTATATTGTTCAAACGAGCAGAGAAGAGTAAGTGATGGGGCAGAGTACTGTACTGCAGCGTTTCCTAAACTGTATTCCGCGGAACCTCAAGGTTCCGTGAGGCGAAGACAAGGGTTCCGTGAGTAGAAGACAAGGGTTCCGCGGAAGACTTACAGTGTGAATAAAGCAGGCTTTTTGCTTCACATCTGTGTATTACTTTCTATGAAAGAGAATTCATATTTCATTGTCATCGATATTTTTCTTAAACTTAATCTAATCTAGGCATAAGCTTACATTTGTCTGTGTTCTCAAGCGTTTTTACCTACCTTAGAGTGTGTTTAATTTTGGATGTGGTTCTCCCAAAAATGATTAAGATCAAAAGGATTCCCTGGCCAATAATGATTGGAAAAACTGGTGTAGCATACACATAGTTGGTTTGATGACCGAAGTATTACACATATTTGTTATATATATATATATAGTTTATATATGATTACAGGCGGCAAAAAGAAGATTGGCTACTCGTCGTCGTACGCCGAGGCTAAGCAAATGAAGAGGCCTACACATCATGCCCGTTTCTTCATGTTCCTCTTTTATTATTATTATTTTCTTCTTTCTCATCTATTATTGTAAGTGCTAATTTATCATTCAAATAGAAAAACCAGGAGGAGGAGGAGGAGGAGGAGAAAGAGGAGAAGGAGGAGGAGGAGGAGGAGGAGGAAGATCAGCAGCAGCGGCAACAGCATTGAAAACTAACTTCCTTCTTTCTGTTTATCGTCTTACTATGCACTGTGCCATCAAGATACGCGGATCAAGCAGAACGAAATGAAAAGGACTCTGGAAGACGACGGAAATGGGAAATGGCCAAGTGGCGAAGGGGAAGAGCGGGAAGAGGAGGGGGCAGAGGAGGAAAAGGAGGAGGAGGAGAAGAATGACGAGGAGGAGGAGGAGGAGGGGCGAGGAGACGCGGCACTTGGTATATTGCAATCGATCGACTGTTGTCACATATCACGTCGCTTCTATTGGGAGACATCGAATCAATTCTAATTTATGAATTAAGTGAATTGAACGACGACGACGAATCACGTGCAGGACCCGTCTGGACTCAAACTAAGTCTTATATTCGCAGAAATATATACATGTATATACATATATATATACATTTATATATATATATACATATATATATATATATACATACATATATATATAACCATCCATATACACACATGTATCAGCGTATGCAATATACAGACACATATTCATGCATTCATTTATATGTACTTGAATATATATATATAAATGAATATACATATGCACATATAGATATATATGTATGCCTGGGCGTCGCCAGAGACCGCCGTGGGCAGCAGAGCGCTGTCCGTTGTGCTCTTGGTTCCAGGAAATTCCATCGACGACCACCCCCTCCGCCCAGAAACGACGCTCCTGGGTCCATATATCTGTGGCGCCGTCGCGACTGCACCCTTCGCCTTCCTCCCTCCTTCTGTTTCTTCTTCCTGTCCCTCCTCCTCCTCCTCTTCCTGATCCTCTTCCTCCTCCTCCTCCTCATGTTCCTCCTCATGCTCCTCCTTCTCCTCCTCCTCTTCCCCTCCTCTTCCTTCTCTTCCTGCTCCTGCTGCTCCTCCTCTTCCTCCTCCTCCTCCTTCTCCTCCTCCTCATGCTCCCTTATCGATTGTAGACGGCCGAGTTGGTCCTATCGGGTCTTCGATCGTCTGACCGTTGATGCAACAGTGGCTGTGCTGCCAATTAGCGCCGACGTCTATAGGGTTCGCGAGGGGTGACCCCCTCACTCCTCCCCCCAACGACCTCTGACCCCTCCTGTCTTTTCTTCCGAATCGTCCATTTACTTAGAAAGATAGAGATCGCGCTTCTGTACTGTACTCTCACCGCTCCTCCTCTGACGGTCTGACCCCATTGGACCTCAGACCCCTTTGCGACAGTGCGTCTCCTCGAAGGCCCACTGCCTCGCTAAATGAGTCTGTATTGCATGTGTCTGTGTACATGGATAAGTGTAGGCTAAGAGTGTGTTTATGTTTATGCATATTTTTATGTATGTATTTATTTATGTGCTTGTATGCATAAGCAAACATCATATTTAAGATTACACCATCTTTTTTATGCATAATTCAAATGTGATGTTTGAATGTCCTATAAATATAATTCAGAATTCTCTGACATTTTCACGATTACGTCCGTAAGTCAATCTGCGCAGATTTCAACCCTTCCTGTTTCTCAAATCAAGTTCTTCTCCATGAACTCTAATGAGCTTACTCTTCGATGCCGAAAGTTCGCGCCTTCACAGCAGGCAGTTCAGCTTTGTAATAATTTCCCCGCAACGAGAAATAAGTCGGCAAGAAAACCTAGCGAACGATCTCTCCAGAGACGAAAAATTGGCGCTGTGCGGAACTAGATGCGACAATTTATTTAGTTTAGGCACGAAGAACGGGTTCCGTGGATCATAAGAAATGCAGATGAACGCGCATATGTACCAACCATGTTTTCTCTGATCTGTTGCTCATTTTCAATGAATCGATCGGACGATATAGTCTTCGCCATTGCTGTTGTAACCAGTGCAACGTCATTTGAAGGTCTGCGTGTTTCGACCACAAGAATGGCAACACGCAAGGATTGAAGATTGGTCACAGGAGGTCGCCAAGACATTTTAGACTGAGATTGGCGGAAATGGTAGACGTCTGGTTAAATGCGATACATTATATTGATCAGATGGGAGGAGAAAATTGCTGTAAATGGAAAAGGCGGCGAGGGTAGATACGTCGCACAAAGTCATAGCATTAACCCTTACCACTCCTGAGGCCGCTGTGAGTGGCCAATCTTAATGCGTTTGATATGATAATTGGAGGGGTAAGGGTTAATAATAAATATTCGATTATTTTTATACGTGGATTGTTTGGTACCATTGTCCAATTCAATCGAGGAACAGGTGCTAAATTAGCGTTCGCTTTCGTTGGAAAAAAATTTCAATTAAAATAATGGGTTTACCTGAGAGTTCTGTATAGTATAGCGCTACTGTACTTAGAGGGACATGGGGAGACGATTCTCTTCAAAAACTTCAGGCGGAGGGATGAAGCTGCGTAGGCCTATGCCTCCTCATTATTTAATTAATATTATACATTTCTAAACCGTTTTTCACTGTTCATTTTTTTGGTTGTAGCCACGTTTGAGAATTTGAATTTTTCCCAATTTTACCCCCAAGGGCCCAACCCAGGATCAAGCCTCCGCCTATGTATAGCACCCAAGCAATGAAGTTCTTAGGGTACTTAACAGGAAGTGAGAATTGTGGGGATCCGAAAAATATGTGTTCGTCCTAGACTTGATAATCAGGCTTGCATGCTTACTTACACTGTGCCAGACTGAATCACTTTGCCCTTCGTCACTGACCGTTGAGATTGACGATGGAAGAACTCTTAATACTGTGTGGCCAGAAACGTTTTGCGCCGTCGCCCTGGTGAGATATTACGTGACAAAAGACAGGATCGGAATATTCCTGGAAGGAGTTGCATCTCGCGCAGAACTTTCTTAGAACTCGTCAGCGGACGACAGGAACAATAAAACAGAGAACTGTTGTCATTCGCATATACGCACGCGCCAATTTGGCGACAGTCTGGCGACAGACTGGTTGCTCGTATACACACTGTCTCTCTCTTTACTGTGGCACATACTCAAATATGTACATAGATATATATAGCAGTGGCGGAACCGGAAGGTCTATGAGGGGCAATTGGGCGTCTGAAGCTGAGCCCGAGGAGCCTCAGTGGGGTCCGTGGGATGGTCAATATGAGTCAGCTGATAGAGGGGAAAGCACCTTCGATTTTTGACAGCATCTAAATAGCTAATAATTCTACCATGTAGGCCTGTTATAATTAGTCATTTAGCAAAATTAATAGCGATTCATATTCAGAAACAGGTTGTTGAATTTACTAATGTAATTTTAAAATACTGGTGTATTTCTAAAAATGTGACAGTTAAATAAATCTGCACATTTTTCTAAATAGGGCCTATAAGATCACAAGATCTGAGATCATGTTCACAAGCATGAAATTCAGACGCCAAAAATACCATTAACTAATACGATAGTTACGTGCTGAACTATGCAATTTAAAGTTAGATATCAATTATGTCCTTAAAACGATATTGCTGTAAGTGTATAATCTATGATGAATCCTATAATATAGGGTGACATAAAAGTTAGTTCACCGTTTTCAAAGTGCGTTTTGTCAGTAAGGGTTTCATATTTTTATGATATTTTGTCAGTGCATATAAAAAATAAATCAAACGAAATATACTGGTGCAAATTTGGTTATCATCCGCTTAATGGTTGTATATAAAAAGTTAAGAGAACCATGCAGTTTCCTGGAAGATCTCGTTTATTTCGCATCAAATTTATTTTACTAAATAACTATTAAACGGATGTTGCCATATATTCGGCGATGTCAATGCGTGAATTTATGTGACTCATTCTATGGTGAAATGAACTGATACACTAACAAATCAAATTATCAGATGTCATTTCGTCATTTTATTTAGGCCTACATCGTGTCATTTTATATTCTTTATGAAAAATCAGGTAGCGATCATCGTCTAATTCTTGCTGGGAGAGGCACGTCCAGCATAAATATCAAATGGGGGGGGGGGCATGGCCGCATTGCCCATCTTGGATACGACCCCCTATCACTCAAGCGTGTGGATATTGCTCGTTTATGGATTTCTATGGTTTGATAATGGAGTCGCGCATTGACATTCTTATACGTCCATAAATACAGGGTATATTTAAAGCAATATAAAGCAGCAAATTCTAGAGCCTTACATATAAATACATATAATGCACATAATTCAGCAGCTCTATCTGAAATTGTTATGCTAAAATGGTCCATCGAACTCGTTTGCTCGAGCACCGCTCTGCGCGTGACACCCAGCTTTCATGAGTAATCCGAAAATGCTGAGAGACTTCGTACATATATGACTGCATTGATGCAACCAAAGCGTTGCGCTAGCTGCTGCAGAACACAGAGCATTGGCTATAGCTATAGGCATCAGCAATAACCACCAACAATCACTAGTCTCTTCTTGTCAGGGATCATATCAAGCTATCGTGCATCAAAACTGGCGAAACTAATACGAATACATAGTCGTAATCATTACCTTGATTATGTCGCTCGGTAGCATAATAAAAATAATGCTTCATCAATCGGGAGGGGGGACATATTCCGCCTATCATTTGCGCCTGTTAGGTCGCCCATTATCAGTGCTTTTGTAGACAGCGATGGCAGAACTGGGCATCATCGTTAGCCAGAACTCAGGGCATATGCAATGTAATATAAATCTCGGAAAATTTCTCAGCGCCCACAGAAGCCAAGTCAGAGAGACCAGTTTAATCACCAGCGCTATACCAAATCAAGTCCGCAAATCAAGGACATTATGATCTTCTGAACCACGAAAAGACACGTTATGTTATGTCATGTTAAGAGTCGTGTCGACGTATAAGTTATTGAACCTAATATTTGATATGCATGTATACGGACATAGAGCCTATCTCTATAGCGCCTTCGCAATTACTTGCTTAATATGCCAGTTTTCATTCTATATTTGATCAATGATTACAAACAACTATAATATGGCTATAAGATGGTCAAATACATTTGACTGGTGAAAACAAGGCTAATTTTATCTCCTTAAGAATCTACCTATTGAATTTTGACATTAGCCTTGTTATCACCAGCCAAATGTCAGAATAAAATGTGATTGGAGAAACATGAAAATAGAACAGATTTGGCGGGCACTGAGGGGGGCAATGACCACCAAAACGGGTGTGCGTTGACACCCCAGTTTTAAAACTGGGAGGACGGTGCCCTCTGCCCTCCGCTTGTTACACCTCTGAGCTGACGAAAGCAGAGTAATAAAAGTATGTAGGACTTGCCATTAGTTCCCCAAAACTGCTAAGAAACCCCATAGCTCTGAGATGTAGAGGTTTATTTAAGGTGATAATTGTATCTTATCTGACGTCTAAGAATTGCTCACGACCTGTCACGTATACACGTTCACCCATCGTGACCGATGGAGTCCCACAAAGCTTGCTACGCATGCAGCCTGGCTCATAATTATGATAGATATATAAATATATATATTATACATCGCTTAAGTAGTTTCAGTTTAACGACAGTGTGATAGCAGATCATTAGTGTCGCCCCTCTTTTATACGGATTTGGGACTGGCACTTTCTCTACGTAGAGGCCTACCACTATAATCGTTTCAGCTGGTAGAACTCGAGCAAGCAACGGGACACCGCGAAGTTATAAACTGTCACAGCGCAGAAGCCGAATACTATGAAAGCAGAGGGATCGATGTCACATAGTAGTCTATACTGGCAGGACTCAGCTGAGAGGAGTCATCTGAGCCAATTTTAGTCAAAGAGAAGAATATCAGAGGAAAGAAAATCAGAACACTCCTACCGCAGAGACCACAGGGTCCGATGTATGAGAACGTTTCGTCCGTCTAATCAGATTCTAATCAGATTCTAATCAAATTCTAACCAAATTCTAATCAAATTCTACTGAAACTTGTATTCAGGCTCAAGATTTATATATGACCAATGCATCCAATTTGATCATTCAAGCACCAGTTTTACGAACTGGTGTATACGTTATTCGTTTGTAATGAGCATCATAAACTATAAGCCAGCGCAGAGAGTGCCTTGGAGTAGGCCTACACCTCTTGAAGGGGCACTATATAAATGTTCGTTTACATTTAATGATGTTATCTTTACTATGTGGCACGAAATAATTCAAGCCAATCCAACTAAACCAAACATTTAAACCGATCTGGTCAGATCAATAAGGTTCATTATAATCGATTCAAATATGATTTCACCCTGTAATCTTACATATCTTAGAGAGAGGTGTAACAAGGTTTAGAAAAGGGGGCATAATTTAAAAAATATTGCACGAAGCGCAAAAAAAAATTTTCCCCCCACTTTTTAAATTTTGCCCGCCCTCCCCCCCCCAGAAATGTGAGAAATGGTGGGCACAAATTATCTTAACAAAGTCATCTTAAAAAGCTATTGGAGAAACATAAAAAGAACCGTTTTCGGGGCACATGGGCACTGAGCACTAAAACTGAGGGGGCCGGTGCCCCCTCTGCTCCCTGCTTGTTACACTCGTGATCTTAGAGATAATGATCTCAGCGAAGAAGTTATAAGTACATAAGGACTAATATTTGATATTCGGCTGCTTGAAGATTAAATTGGTTGTAATTTACCACGGCAGTGAGATCAGCTTAGACAGAGACGCCATATCCAAAGAGGTCCTTAATAGCCAGGCTCTTGAAGATGCGCTATATAAATATTCGATTGCATTCATTACTATTATATATATTTTAGCACGAAATAATTCAAGCCAATGATAATCCAACAAAACCAAAAGGCTGCTCTGCTGTATGTAGTCAACCATAGACGTAGGCCGTATAATGTGTCGCGTCATTCTGAAATATAAAGGGGGTCCAATGAGTTCTTCCTATTTTAAAGACTGCCAATCTATATCATGTATTCCATATCTTTTCGATGTTGGATTCAGTCAACAGTAATCATGTGCTTCCTCTGTGGAATTCGATCACAAATCATCAACAGCCTTAATTTTTTGTCCGTCTCCTCAAGCTTCAGAGTTCTTCTATATATATAAGTTGTCAAAAAATATCATTCCAACGTTGGTTTGCTTCAAACTCGTAATAGGCATACAATTAACGTGTAATTAATAATTACACACTAATGCATGGTAAGAGACAATTATTCTAATTGGCAACAATCTTTGCAAAGTTCAGAAGTGCCTAGAAGACGAGCAATCATTGAGAGGCATATATATATATATATTATATATATATACATATATATATGGCCTTCATATATATATATATATACATATAATTGACTGTCTCTATTTAGTGTAAGCCTATTTATACACACACACATATATATATATATATATATATATATATATATATAACGATCCGACATTTCATATAGGGCTATGATCGTAATAAACACTTCTATGCTTTTGCTATGTATATATGTATATATGTATATATGTATATATGTGTATATGTATATATGTATATATGTGTATATGTATATATGTGTATATGTATATATGTATATATGTATATATGTGTATATGTATATATGTATATATGTGTATATGTATATATGTGTATATGTATATATGTATATATGTATATATGTGTATATGTATATATGTATATATGTGTATATATACATATATAATGGATCGGAAGAGGTATACGATTAAGATTTTAAGTTTAGAGCGACAGTAGCGCTGCCGCTATCGAGGAGTTTTGGAGTCGAGTACCCAGTCGAGTAGCTTAGCGGGTACTCGAGTACCCGTTAATACCGGAAGTGCTTTAAAGCAAGCTGCTTAACGGTAATACAAGCTGCATGGCTTCTACCATAGACCATAGATAGACTAAGTGGACACAGCAGTTAGTAAATAGTAAGTATGGAAACTATAAAAGGCTATAACCTGGATGTGGCATAGGCTACAACTTTCCTGCAGGCCTGCAATTGGCAATTTGTAATGAATTAACTCACCATAACTTGGTAAACTGGAACCTGAAACTGCAATTTTCCAACCGGAAAGGGAATTGAACGACCGGAAGTGGAATTAAATGGGTACTCAAAAGGTTAATAAAATTACTCGAGTAATTTTTGGAGTCTGGTACTCGCGAGTACCCGGGTACCCACGCTGGCAGCCCTAAGCGACAGTTTCGCTGAGAGTGAGTTGCGAACACGAGGAGGTGGAGAGTTCCAGATGGAAGGACCTCCGGCAATAGTAAATGACCAGGAACAACATACTTCCCAGCAGATGCTGATGGGAAGATGAGGTTCTGTTATTTTCCCCTCCGTGTAGCAGTCGTAGAAACACTCCATAGACTGGAGCCTGCGTAGGATGGTGGCGACGACCATTTACGTCAAATCACCGGCTACTCCGTCACAAGAAAATCCGCAAATCAATAGAGCGTCTCAGACAATAAATAGCAAACTACGATCTAGCGGTTTAGCCTTTATAAGTCTGTATACACAGGACCGTATGATATAAGGCTAATATATATATATTTGCAAATATATTTATACATATGTATATATATATATTTATAAGAGGCTAACAGACAACTGTAGGCTTACACGCCCACGCCAGACGACAGCTAATCAGCTTAGTAGGCTAATAGCAACGCGAAATCGTGATGAAGTCCCCAAATAGATGCTAGCGTATAAATGCCGATTGTAATTATGCATTCGTGGAAAAGCATATGTATGTATGCATGCATGTATACTTATGTATTTATTTTATGGATGGATGGACAACGAAGCCATCGAACCACGATGACGCACGGTGAGGTCAATATATTCTCAATATAAGCTCGGGTATAAACTAGTGCCCTGCGCTTGGCTTTCAAGTGGCGCTTTAGAAATTTGGAGATTACGATTAGGATTACGACTACGATTTGGTCAATTTTGCCAATGACTTTAGGGAAGACTATTCTTGACGACCAGAGGCAACTTCTCGTTTCGTACAAATTATACACAGGACACTACCTATTAAACGCCTCTATCAAAATGCTTTAAAAACTCAATTTATCTGGCTTGGTATTCCTCAGCAACGTCGGAAGCTTGATTTCGTTCTCCTATCTGAAAGTTCTTGTTCTTCCCTTTCTCGTCAAGTGTTCGTTCGTGGTCTGGGTGATATCTTTGATCTTACTTACTTATGTTGAACACATCTCTTATCTTACCCGATCCTCCTATTTCATCTAAGGCGTCTCCCGGTCATTCTTCGCTCCTCCATCTTTACTACTTTGGTTCATGCTTTTGTATGTTCTAGAATTGACTACTGTAATTTCCTCTCATTGGCCTCCCAAAGGTTCGTCTCTCTCCTCTGCAGTCAGTACTTAAGACATCTGCTAGACTGATAGCTCGGTTTCCGCGTTACTCTCTGATCTCTACTTTTATGTTTGATGAACTTCACTGGCTCCATCTTCATGGTCGCATACAATTTAAAATTATCATTTTAATCTTCACAGCTCAGCTGGGTCTTGCCTCGAGATACCTGGCTGATGTAATACTTCGGCCTCATTCAGTTTCTTTCCTTCGTCCACCTCGCTCGTTGAATAGACTTGACTTCTTGGTTCCTCGAATTACAACATCTATGGCTCAGTTTCGATCCTTTGCTTCAATTTCCTCTCCGTGGAATGCGTTTTCTCAATCAGTTCGCTCTAAAATTCTATCTGACAGTCTTTCATCCATATTCGCTTTTCTCAAAACCTATAGCTTCTTCCTGCAGGGGCATGCGCACTGACAGCGCTTCTGAACGGTTCACGTACCCTACGAATGCTTATATACAATACAACACAACACTGCCGCACCTCCCAACGATGGGTCGTCCATAAAGGGCGTCCGCATAATCCATTTTTTTATATCCTTCCCTACATTCCTTGTCCGCTATTGTGCTCAATGTTCAGAATTTATGGCATTACATTCGTCCGCGAAACACAAACTCCAAGGACTACTTAATTAAGCCTTAGCAGGGATGTGGTCTCGAGACCGCGGTCTTGGTCTCGAGACCGGAAAATTGCGGTCATGGTCTTGGTCTAGAATGCATCGGTCTTGGTCTTGGTCTCGGACATTTGGTCTTGGTCTCGAATGCGTCGGCATTGGTCTTGGTCTTAAAGGAGCGGTCTTGGTATTGGTTTCCGTCTTAAATTAGCGTCCTTGGTCATTTTGCCGTATCAGAGAATTTTTTAGACATTTGTCGGTTATTTTTTGATTACTAGAGACATCGGATGTTTAAGCTTTAAGCGATTGTTATCGATTTATGGCGTGTTGATCAAACTAATTGAATTGTTTTTAAAAAGAGTATACGTCTCGGTCTTGGTCTCGGTCTGGAGTTTTTGGTCTCGTGCCCAACACTGGCCAACGGCGGCACGTACATGTACACAGGGGTGCTATAGAAATGTTCGATTACATTACATGGCGTGGTAGGTGCACTTAGTGTATGGTACACGCTAGAAAACTACTTCAATCGAAGATCAGGCTGGAGACTCCAAGGCAATACAGTCTGTCTACCAATGTTTGACGCACTAGTCTATAGGCCTACATGTGTGTGTAACGTGTTAGACATTAACAGGAATATGTCTGAGAAACCAACGCAGCTTATCGTTAAAAGTGTTGCGGTACAATTGAATAATTTATAACTAGGTCTACGCATCAAATTAGGTGAGGACATCCATATTGGGCTTGCTATAATTTACCTGTCCGCATTTGCATAATTTGGAAGTCCCTCCGTCTTTACCGACGTATGTAGTAGGCCTAATGGAAACCCTAGCAATCAAGTTTTTGGCCAAAACTAGTTGGAGGATTGGAGCTGTGATGAGCAGGTGCCCTGAAGCGGCGCTGTAAACATGTAGACCCACAAAATATTAATTACTAAACAAATTTGCGACTCATAGCTAGGTAGATTCTAAACAAGTGAAAATAACACGTGGGGTTTTCGGGACCCTCTTTCATCTGGTAGATGGCGCAATCGTTCCATTTCCTTAAGAGATTTCTGATTATATAGGCCTATATCAGTTGATGTATATTGAGCTGATGTAAACTTGCCGTAGTGGAGCTCGTCAAGGAGGACTAGTTCGAGTGGTTAAAAGTTATTTAAATTTTTGCATTTTTTCTCAATTTCTTAGTTATGCAAGCATGAATAGTGTTCAAAATTTCAGCTCTGTAGGTCGACGGGAACTTACCTGAAAAAGAGTTGAAAGAAGTCGTACCAAACGTGCTTTGCGCACCAACCGTGACAAACTTTACGCATGCCAAGTTAAATCAAAGAGGGTAAAAATGGCCAAAGGGCAAAGAGTTTGGGCAAGTTACGATGTCAGATACAAAGCGAAACGGGGTCATCGGTATACCGGATATAGGCATACTACCAAGAAGACAGCGTGACGCAAGCGCAGCAACCCTGCAAGAAATAGCCTACACTGAGACAGGAAGCCAGTTCAAAACATTACGTAGACCTACGTAGGTGTACAACATTAACCGCGTCTCATACTCCCTGCGAGCGAGAGAGCATGCTCTCCATGCGTGTTCGCTTTCCAATGCTGGCTTATTTTAAGAGATTTTAAATCTCGGGCTAGTTCAATCCTCGCATGTGGACACACCTACGTAGGCTAGCCTACATAGATGTGTAAATTGAAAGCATGCATGTATCTAACTTCAGAGCAACTGCGTTTAACTTCAGAATACGTGGCGGTTCAGAGATCTTAAGTAGGCCTTCCGAGAGGGGTGCTTGGCGACAAAAGCACAGGAGTCCGGCGATTTGCTAGGGACCAGGGCCTGCAGTCAATTTTCTCATAGCGCCTATGGATAATTTAGAGGGCGTTATCCTGCCAAGGGCCGGATTTTCTGTGCTGCTTTGTCTAGGCCCGCAATATAACCTTTAGCTGTCCTTTCGATACCACTGCATACAGTGGAAATATATAATACTATAATTATCTTATAGGACAGAGCGCTCTTGACAAAGACCTGTCGATATAGGTATATTTTATGTAATGTGTGTATAAAAAATATTACCAATATTTATAGCATGCAATATCTATCGACAGTCTACACGTATCGCACACATACAGAAGTCATTAACTTTTAGTCTATAGTCCTAGCGCTCATTCTCTTGCCACAAGGCTTCACTACTGTAGGCCCTTCATGGTGGCCTAGTCAGACGAACAATGCGCATTTTTAAAATAGAGAACTAAGAACACAGATCTACCTAGACACAGGCCTACCGTTTAACCAGATATACCGCTGAAAATTAATATTTATTCAAGCAGTTTAACTTCTAAACAGTCAAACAAACAGATCGATCAAAGAACTCGAACAAAGCAAATACATTTAACAATACCAACGGCAAAATAATATCACCTTCTAAAATTACCAACGAATCCACACCACTCACCAAAATAAAGCAGAGCTCCAAACATTTTTTGGTTTTTTGGCTATTTTTTTTTACAAAAACCTAGAAATACGAAAAATAGTAATTTTTGATTTTTTGAGTTTTTTAAATGTTGTTATTAAATTTACTATTATTACTATTATATTACTATTCTGTGTTATTCATTCAGAAATCAAGCTAAATTAATTATAAAAACGAGTTGGAGCTCTTTTTGATGTTGTGTTAGATGCTTTTTATAACACAACTGTTGTGACAAAATCCAAAAGAAAAGTAAAAACCTATAAACAAAAAAAAACAACTAATAAAACTTGCACCAATGAAATAAAGCAAAAATTCACAACCCACTGAATGACTAGGTTGAAGGAAGTTTATTGACAACGTAACTGACAGAAGCATTTTCATCCAAGATGAGATTTCCCAGATATGATATCCTCGTTTTAATAGCACTAAGTGTATCTGAAACCTCTCAGCACAGATCAGTAGTAGCCAACAAAGCAACCACCCTATCAGAAAAGTTGACCACCATCAAAGATTATAGATACTATACTAAATCTATAAGTAATGAATACAATTAAAATTATATTTATGCACATTAATAAAAATTTGTACATACAAAGATATGCTATAATTATATGCATACATATATATATATATATATATATATAGTATGCTATATATATATATAGCATACAGAATTATGGTATGAGGACGATTGATCACTGGACTGTTGATCACCGGACGATTGATCACGGGACGATTGATCATTGCGGACGATTGATCATCGGACAATTGATCACCGATTTATATACTTTGAGGGACTGCGATGGGCCTTAACGTTTTGTGATTTTTATCTTTTATAGCGACACTTCTCTTTCATGGACGTCATTTCAGCTTTTTTCACAGGGGAAAGCATGACTTTTTTTGGCGACGAGGAGGCTATAAATGATTTGTCAAGCAACCATTTTTGTGGAGACGGTGGGTTTCCTTGTTTTAAATTTGAATTGGTTTGGTTTTTGCGTTTTCAGTGGTACCAAAAGATTCGATTTGTTAAATCTTGTATCGGCAAAAACGCTGACAGAGTTTCAAAAAATTAAATTATTCAGTTATAGGCACCTGTCATATGACATAATGTTAATATATGAAATTCAAAGAGATTTATTATTAATATGGTATTAAATTGTGACCTTGTATGGAAATTTGCACGCGCTATAATCTAAATCAGGAAATTCAGAGGGGGCAAATGCCCCCTCCGCCCCAAGATGACGTCACTGTTCTCTTTCTACCTTATTAATTTAAGTGATCAACGTGTACACATAAATCTTTGTAAGAACCGACAGCATCAGTGATCAATCGTCCGATGATCAATAGTCCGATGATAAACCGTCCGCAATGATCAATCGTCCTGTGATCAACCGTCCAGTGATCAAACGTCCTAGAACCCATAATTATACGTAGGCCTATGACTTTCACAGTAGAAAGGAAACATCAGTCGGAATACTATTTTATTTGATCACAAATTAGACATTTGATGAATGATATACTTTCATTGATATGTAGACATAAGTTGCCAGTTTATTGGTCAATCCCAGCAGATAATTTTACACAGCGACACTCACCAAATACACATTTCTGCCTTAGGAAGAATCTGACAATCCATGGAACCCACTAACATAAATTTTTGTTGAATAACGTGTCATGTTTGGTCTCATTAGAATTTCAATCGAAGCGACATATCATCCAGGTTCTGCACATTTATGTGACATAAGAAGATAACACACCTGTTTTAGGTATATATTAAAAAGAATTTGCAAACTGTTCTCACTTTCAACTGAAGTCCAAAACGTTGTTCAGTGTTTATTGCAAACAAAACGCTATGCTTTGGTAAATAAATATTAATGAAGTAATTAGTCTAAGCACAAATGACACTTTAAGCAATTATCAAAGTATTATATGTACTATAAACAATTAAGATTTCAACCTAGCATCTGCTGAAACAATGACTTAGTAAAAAGACATCGGAAACAAGTTTAAAAAGCTTCTCAAAGACCGATTGTAACAAGTACACCCTCTTCCTACAATTTGCAAGATTTCAGATGACAGAATTTTTGTGAAAAACACCCATTTGAGCAGATGTGATTTAGTGGCAGATTAATGATTCAATTGTCTTACTGGCCCAGTTAGCTACCATAGAAGAGGTGCACATTCCAGTGCATCCTCCATGAAGTGGATAAATGGTACTCAGCATAGCATTACACACCGATCATGTTGATTTGTAATGGGGGCTAGCACAAAGACCTATAAAGATGTGGAATTCATTCAAACAGGCAGTAGTAAAATGGTCGAGTCTGTACAAGAGATACGAAAAATATACATGTAATACACATGTGTCTTAAAATCAATAATGGGCCAAGTAACGCAAATATCATCGATGATTTTTATTTTAAAGACTAAGACAAGTGCAAAGACATGACCATCATGTATAGAATCACAAAAGAATTGACTTTACTAACAAGTACGTATCAAACGTTATTATGTCCGTAATGCAGTAATTTGACTCCAATCGTGCGCATGTTTTGACAAGATGCATGACTATGTAGTACACGTGACTATTACAGACTACGACTACCATTACACATTTTACTGAAAACAGATAAATTAATAGAAACAATTTTCATTATACGTAAGCAGTTCCTTGATAAAGATTCCTAAATTCCTCTGTGAATTCTGCCATACCATGACATACTTCATAAGAACAGAATCAAGACGTAGAAGCAAAACATCACTGAAATACATATATATCTATATTACTTCCGGGTAAACAATTTCAGTTAACTGTTGGAGCAATATAATTATTATTATAATTATTATTATAATTGATCATCAGTACCATTATTTATCTTGAGCATCACAACTTGGTACGAATCGATCTGTTTCAATCAGTAAAACTTGCAAGAACTCAAAAAGCCCAACCAGTTTAAATAAAAAGTCTAAATCTTCAAATGAAGAAAACAGTCAGTACAATAAGAACTTTACAAAATGTACAGCATTTTCTCAAATGTTTACCTTCATTTAGTAAAATTATCAGTTCACTAATTAATTTATGGTTCCTTTAATATGTTTACAGCCTATACACAGATGAATAACTTGCTTGTGAAGCAAACAGTCAGAGTAGGGAACTTCTTGCACAGACAATTAGCTACTTGTTGTTCTTCAGTGACAGGGTAATTACTGGACTTGTTGCAGAAAAGCCTTCTAATGTATATGTATATATATATATACATATATATATAAATATATGTATATATATACATATATATATATAAATATATAAATACTTTAGAATACTAGTAACACAAGTCTAAGCCTTCTAAAAGTAATGGACTTGTGGCAGGAAAGCCTTCTAAAGTAATGAACTTGTGACAGGAAAGCCTTCCAAAGTAATGGACTTGAGGCAGAAAAGCCTTCTAAAGTAATGGACTTGCGGCAGGAAAGCCTAAAATAATGGACTTGTGGCAGGAAAGCCTTCTAAAGAAAAGTTGCTTCTCCAGCTTCAGATGTTGAAGTAACAAGTTTTCGCTATCCTCCCGGTGATGATCTCAAGTTCTCCACCACAAAAGATCAACTAATATCATTTTGTAAGGTCCACAATCCTCATAACTTGAATCTGAAACATGTTACACAAAATCGATTATAACAAGTACGCCCTCTTGATGTTAAAGACAAACAACATTACAAGCTAAAGAAACAAAAGCACAGCAGAGATATGTTACGGTAGAGTATTCGCGTCTAATTTCATAAGTGTGCCTTCCTATTGTGTATGCAATCACTATTAGGTTCAATAAAGTACACACACTTACTTACTAATCGTAATTGTTCTGAACAGAATATTCTGCGAAATCATAGTCAAAACAAAAAGTCCCAGAAGAACACAGAAGTCAGCTGTCTGTGAGTACCATATCATGAACTTACTAGATTACATCAATAGCATTTTTATTATTTGTGCCTACAGCTGATCAAACTTTTCATTACTAATCTGTTACATGTTTTGTTCTGGGTTAAGACCCTGTTAACACTTGTTCTGGGTAAAAGTTCACAAAGCAGCTTCAGTTCTTTATGTTTCATCTTTCTTGCCATCATAATCCCAATGTAGTTTCAGGCTGGTCTTCTCCAATAAATTAGGACTAATGACTTGAGGAGGGGGCCGTTGAGTAATAAATAGCACAGTTAAACGCAGAGCTGAGGAACCGAGTTCGATACCCGGATCCTCCATACAGTTGACTAGTCTTTCTTTTGCTTGGTGACGATGATGGTTACATACATATGTAAGTTGTAACAGAATTGGCTTCTTGCAGGGTTGCCAATAGTCAAATTCAACTCCTGCAATAACTTGTCATCATTCGTTCAGGTTATGTTTGCAATCATACTGCAATTTGTCACTGTGAAATAAAACAAGAATTATTACTACTATTATTATTACTATTATAAGTTTCAACTTGAGTGTACTCCTCCCACTCACAGCATCATGCATGTACAATGATATGGAGCCACAGAGTCATTACAATGGATCAAATACAGACATAGGTAGAGGAAGAGAGAGAGACAGACAAACAGAGAGACAGACAGAGAGACAGACAGAGAGACAGACAGAGAGACAGACAGACAGACAGACAGAGAGACAGAGAGACAGACAGAGAGACAGACAGAGACCTACCTTGACAATAATATCACAAATATCATAGGTCGGACTGACTGGACACTGAAACTGACGACTGATTACTGAAAAGTCCCTTTGAGTTTTCAATCCTTGTTGCCAGTTTTGACGATGAAATTGTGTTCTCGTTTTCTGACCTGGTTTCAAAATGTACAGGAGCCACATAAATGACACAGATATCATTATCGGAATTCATCAAATGATGTCAAACGATCAGAGCTGCACAATCAAATAATCATTGCTGTGCTATCAAATGATCAATCACTGCTCAAGTGCAATGCCACGCTGGCAGACCCAGCGCCGCCACCAGTTCGCCATCTGGTGAATAGCAAATGAGTTTCTGCTGTTTGCTCATGTTGAGAATCGTCAAACTGATTCAGCAACTGCATTGCGAATAACAATAGCAGAAACAGCAGACTATTAAATTATACCTTGCAATAGCAAGGCTCAAGACATTCCTTTATTATGTAATTCATACATTGAACTTCGTTGCTTGTTATACTATAATAGACTCCACCACCGCTTGTACTTTGGCTGAGCCAGTCCCAAGCCTGGATGAGGAGGAGGGCGATCCTAATGATCTATTTTATCACAAAGTGTTGATAAACCGAAACTACTATTGCTATTTGCGCTTAAGAAAACTAAGGAAATTCAACATATGAATAAGATTTAGAAGGAATGTCTTCACCATTGAATTGAACCCAAAAAGTGATGTTGAATTTGTGACATATTCAAGCCTTTACGAACTCAGCGCATTCTGTCATCCTGCATTTTCTCATCCTGCATTCTGTCATCCTGCATTCTGTCATCCGGCATTTTCTCATCCTACATTCTCTCATCAAAAGCAGAGCTTATGCATCTTCCATCTTAATTAAGCCTACTGGCTCCCTAACATTCTGTCTCACAGCCTTCTCCATATTATGAAATAAAAACTTCAGATCCTGTGCTTCTAGCAAAGTGTTTTCATTGTCAACCAAACTCCTACAAAAGAAAAAATTTACAAATGCATTCATAAAAATTATGGTACACCATTAATTCGATTGAACTTCTGTACTTCTATTTAGCTTCTTGATCTAACGTTTGAATCATGTCTCACCAGAATGGGCTACACCAGTCACTTGGCTGCTCTTTGTGAAACTGATCTTCGAATCGTCTAGAATCAGGAGACGCTGAAAAAGTAAAAGCAGTTTGACGTCATACTGACATTTCCAAACTCGTTAGTCATGGTGCAACTTCCAAAACTTTCAACCAGTGCCTGTTCATCTGAAAAATACTCTGCAGTGCATGTAAACCTCTTGGCTAAATTCACAAATAGATTTACAGTTCTCAAGGAACACAGCAGTTATACGTTGTTGTTTGGAAACACGTTAGGAACACTTTGAATAGCTACATCAACCACTCATGCGAAAGTAGATTACTTTGTAAGCAAGAGAAATGCCAGATGGCCCATTAGCACACAATGTAATCCACAAAGATACGAATAGGTCACACTTGACTCTCAGAAAGGAAATTTATTGGCATTATGACTACTGCTATTGTTATATATAATCCTTTTACTGTATTAGTGTCAACTGTTAGCAATGATGTTAATACTACCGACATTGATTGGCCCTGAATTCCCTGAATTAGGGCGACATGGCGATTCATCAGAATGGTGCTACACCCTAATATGATGTCTTTCAGTAGCCTATAAATTGTGCCATGCATAGAGATGCCAGACAGGTAAAACTGTAACATATGTTTACAATTTATTTTAATATTGGCAATGGACACTATAGGAATTAAATGCATAGGCTTATCAAAGGGACTGTTCAAAGGTCTTAAGCACTCTCAAGTTATATCTGTTGCCTTCCGACTAGGAAAAAAACATAATAATTTAAAACTGGAATATTAACATCTAGTGGTTTAATAGTCACGAGACTGGTTAGCTGATTAGTATCGGCGTTGAAGGAATGAAGGGAAAGAAAACAAGAGGAAGATCGAGAAAAATGATTTTGTACTGGACGATGGAAGGGGTGACTAAAGAAGATGAAAGAGGAGGCTCAGAACAGAGAGAAGTGGTGACATTGGACATACGAAATGCCAAAACGGCAGAAAACTAATGAGAGAGAGACTTTGCTTTATACGGTGGTGAATAAACTACTTACTTACTTACTACGTATTGTATGGCCTTGACCAGGGCAATTTCTCAATGCACTGAAATCCTGGCTGCAACTAAATTTGATAATCAGTATACTACAACAACTCCATTACATGTTTTACTAAATGATGATGTCAGTTTACTCTGTTCTTCATCGCAACTCGTCCCACTGTGATTGTCTGATCGTGGGTCTCGCTTTAGTTTCTTCTTTTTCGTGCGTGTGGCGTAGTTGTCCCGTGCGCTCCACCCTGGGTACAGCTGCATGTGAAGTTCCTTCTCTTTGCGAGCCATGTCGTAATACTTTGCCTGCTCAGAACGCTCTAGAGCATGCCACTGCACAGAAAAAATCAAAAACAGGTCATATAAAGGAACAAAGCCTAAGCATACAAGTCAATCAAACCCAGCACCCAGATTACGAAGTTATTAAGATGCCGCACAATAATATTAAAATGATGAATACAAACATACAATGTCACAAATACCTGACATAATACCAAAAAATCGAGACAGGAGGCAAAAACACGATAAAAAACTCGTACATGAAAAAGTTCATTACAAATTTCGTTTTTAAAGGGAAACTTTGTGCTAGACTGCAATCAAGAAATCAAATCATTTTAGCCTTGTTATAATCAACAGCAAGTTTGAGAGTCAACGGTAATGAGAAGAATTGTTAACCAAAAAAGCACTTCTGTCGAGAATTACGGTTGTAGGAAGTTCAGACAATGATAATGTAGCACTAAAGATGAATTATATGGCACCATTGCAATATGCCAGACTCGTGAATTCATGACCAAGTTCCACGGAAATATTTCATACAGTGGAAAACAGTGCGCACACACAAGCAGAGTAATTGAATTTACATCACATCTGAATAAATTATAGCGTATGTTCAAATTGGAGTACTAATGCATACGAAAAGATGAAATGACAATCAGGATGGTGGGGGGTTTCTTATCATCAGCAGAAAACTAGGGTGGGTGGCCTCTCTCTCTCTCTCTCTCTCCCTCTCTCTCTCTGTCTTTTTGTCTCTCACTCTCTGTCTGTCTGTCCCTCTATGAAATGGCATGCAAAAATATATGCATATAAATCCTATATTATATATAAGTGAGTATGTCTATAGGAATCAGCAAGTATGCATATGAATCAGTAAGTATGCATATGAATCAGCAAGTATGCATATGAATCAGCAAGTATGCATATGAATCAGCAAGTATGCATATGAATCAGCATCAGGTATGAATTAATTATGATATACATATGAGACGGGTTGGACCAAATACATATGCATGTATGCATGAATCTGTGAGTATATATACACAACAATCAATATGTATATTTGAATCAACATCATGCATATATTAATCATTATTATTAAAATGTACTGATTGTATATGTATAATGTATATATGCATATATACATGCATATGTAACTGACAAAGACATTTTTGAAGAACCGCTTGTAACTGCCTCCCACCCACAAATAACAAAATGCTCAATTACATTACATTATAAGAATGAATGTCTTCTTCATAATTAACCAAATTAACCCAGCTGCTGCTTCTGTCGGCAAATTCACTTAGCCCTATTGCAACTAAGCAGTAACTAAAATATAAACCCAGTAACCATAGCAACAAAATATTAGCTATAACTAAAATAAAATCTTTAAGGAGCCTGACACTAACTGTCAAATCATCAACCAAGTCCACTCCAGCGCCCTAAAAATGCCCGTCACTTCCCACAGCACGAGCAAAAATGACTTAATTATCCGCAGGTCTTGGAGATTTTCAACTGGCATGCAAGGCCCTTTGAAGTAGCCGAACGTCATGTCACAACCGTATCGTGTCTGTCTCGACGGTGCAAAATGAAAATTATTAGATATCAACCGGTGGAGAGGAAGGAAACTAATGAGCAGAAAATGAAACAGGTAGCTTCGTTTCTGCACTACGTTAGCGGCGGATGGAAGTCTGATGTCGGAGGCACGCTAGGAGCAGGTATACGCTCCTTTGAAGTGCGTACAAAGTAAGTGATACATTGGATCTCGGGAGAAATGCGCAGAACCGTGCGAGCAGCTCTGTGATCACAATAAATATCACCGTCTGCGCTGGCGGCTTCATCGGGTTCTGTCGTGCGCCGCGGCGGCGATGCTGCACCGAGGAGCAAAGAAGTCCGGCAAATCCGGAGATGTAATAAAATATCCGAGTCCTCTGGGTCAAATGTGGTCCGACTGAATTTGCAATTTAATTGCCAGTATAAGAACAAGATGCAGTTAACGTTGAACCGAAAGACTTTGTTGGATCAATCACAAATGCACAACCATGGTTAAAACTCTACGTCAGCCGGGAGTGCATATACCCACAGAAAAACCGCCTGCGCTGATGGGATTTCGAAGCTATGACCATGAATCTGAGGAAATTTAGCCACAGTCCGCCAACTATCTTTTTTGCGTGAGAAAAATAAACATGTAAAGCTGCAGAAAGCTCATTTGACTTGCAATTAACAATGTTGCTTTTGAGCAAAATCTACTTGCAATATTTTGCAAAGTACAGTTGCACAGAATGCAAACAGTTCTATTCTCAATTTGAGATGCACAGTTGCATGCTTTACACTAAAATAGGCCTTCATCAAAAAAATTCCTAACAATCAAGCTTTAGCATTGCTATGTAATAGGTTTCCATGAATTTAAACAGCTTGTGATTTCGACTTCGGTCTTGTAAACACGGTGAAGACCTTGCCTAAGAATAAAATTATCTTCATCAATACATTATTCAATCCATTTATCGATACACATTCACATTTGTCAAAAATTAACTATGCCACCTTGAAATAAGACTGAATTCTTTTCTAGCGTCCACCCCTATACGGACAATGAGCTTTACGGACATCAGATTTCAGCTGAAGCAGATTCAGTTTCATTTAGTAACACTTACGCGACGACCAAGAATCTGATTAATGGCGGCTGATTCTTTGAGAGTACATTCGTCGATGACGGTCTGTCTCATTTCCTTCATGAAGATCATGAACGCGTTCAACGGTTTCTTTATGTGGTTTCGTTTGGCTCTCGATTCCGTTAAAGGCACCTCATTCTGATGATGATGATGATGACCAATGTAGCTGCGATGCCTGTTACTGCACCAGAGAGAGACACAGACGGAACAGAGGAACACAACACCACATGGTTAAGAAGTGCTATTACCAAGACTGATGAAATCAATTAAAACGCACACCGTCAACTCTGTAGTAAGGTTTAATTGCTTGTAGACTTCTTATTTCCTCAAGGTAGTCATGCTGAATAGCTATTAGCTAGTACTGTTAGAGGCGCTTTATAAATTCTCTGCTATGATGTGATATGAAGAAAAGCCCCCACAAAAAGGCACACCAGAATGGTAGTAGAATCTAACAAATTTAAGCAATGACAAACGAAAGAATAAAATTCCTCTTATCGAATTAAAATTGCATTTGTTTCTATATAAATTAAACTCAGATTAGTTCATTGCACTTTATTTTGGATCATCCTACCCTGTTTATGCCTTAGCCTAACTAATTAAACTTGGTAAATATTTGTATTCTAATCTAACCATTTGATTAAATAAAATAAATATCAGTTAAATTCAAAATTATGTTCAGTAATCTGAATTTAATTTATTTTAAACCAGATCAATCGAGTAATGCACAGTACTTCATGTAACAGTGAAACAATATAAAACAATGCTCTCAGATGTGAGGCCTAAAAAAGGAAAATTAATAAATTATACAACACCCTATTCTTAATAGCATGTAGTCTACTAGGCAATGCACTGGACCTGTGGTGCAAAAACAAAAGTAAGAATCCTTGATTTGCTGACATGTTTTCAATGCCACATCACACAGAAAAGCAAGCTGCAAATGATACATTGTAGACATCCTCGTTAGCGCTTGGACTTAAGCCTTTGTTCTCTTTCGTTAGCTCAGGAAACGAATACGTACTCTCAAGGTACAATAACCAAGAACTCGAATTTCTTTACTACAGCAATATATCTACCTAACAGTGAAGTGTTCATAAGTACAACTGCAAGACATATTATTTATCTCGTATTGCCCATTAGTCAGCAAAATCTGAATTTTTGGTCCAATTAATTTTAAATTTATGGATTTAATACACTGGTAGATATTTTCTGCATTAGATACCAAAGATGTATATTGTAAATAGAATGTTCAAGGCCGTTAAATATGCCAATGTTGCAGACATCCTGCTTAGGTTAGCTGGAACTAAGCACACAGGATAACACAGCACATAGCGTGCGACGAGCAATTCTCCGCCTTCAAACATACAGCAAACTGATTCATGCATATCTTTAGTTCAACCACAAGGGTGCAATACACCATTTTCTGGTCAAACTGGTTATGTTACAAGACAGAGATCAAAGCAGGAATTGACTGATTGCCAGATCAATAACATCGGAGGTAGACAGGTCAAAATTTCAAAAGAATGATGCTGACGATCAGAAAGGCGCAGAGCAGAAAACACAACCGAATCCGAAATATTCCTCCGTATTTTCGTGTCGTGTATCAACAACAAAACCTTTATAGGCTTATACTACAATAACAGAACAGTGACAGCCCTAACATAGCACACATAAAAATAACAATCATTTCTATGGAACAATTCCCCTTCGGCAAAATACAAAAACTAAAACAACTATTTCTCTTAGATTACGCGAACAGAACAACTTCCATGGCGCTCCCAACAAATCTGTATTCAACGAGGTGTCGGCTCAACTAAGGTAACCTGCAGGTACAAGTCTCGGACAGTAAGCGCATCCACATTCACGGCATAATTAATAAAATTAGCACAGTCTGCAGGGACAGATAATTAGCACCATCAACACACCGAGTAGCAGCTGCAGTCTAATCAGAAGAATAGGAAGCTGTCAAACTTGGCAGAACTGGTCAGAGGTAAATAGAAATTCATCATTTCCGCAGTTGATCGCTACATGTCTGCAGCATTTGGTGTTACATAAATAATTAGATATATGCCTGAATCATTAAACATAATAAAAATGTGTGTTAGTGTGTATGGATCTGACACTGTATGTGTGTGTATATGCGTGCATGTGGGTGTATTATTATTATTATGGGCCTATCATAGATACATTCGACTATTTCAAATCACAACAAAATTAGTAAGGCAATAACAATTAAGGAGGAGTTAATTGAGCAGTATCACTCAACAGTCCAGTGAACCTATCATAATTACAAACTAATAATAAGGCAACAAAACAGCCAGCAAACAGTTCGACAGGAACAGAACATTGCCTCTGTTTGTCAGGCTTTTTAAATTATTATCAGCATAAGGCAGAGAAGATTAAAGAGAGAGGAAACCTCTCATGGCAGGTCGAGCAAGGACGCATTATCACACACACACACACAGTTAGCAAACCCTAAGCAACACAACATAAAAATCTGTGCAACGGGAACCTATCTCCATTGCAGTATGAAAGCTCCGCTATCTTATCAAGCAACCTCTGCAAAGCAACCGATGAAGTTTCAGCGACATTACAGAGTAGACTTATAACACAACAGCATAATTATTATCATCAACCACTGTAGGAGACTGTGGCCAAAATCGCAAGAGCGTGTGAAAGACGTAAAAGAAATGATGGCAGGCTGAATCACATCCATAGTACATCTGACACACATTCTATAAATTAGAAACAGACGGTTGAGGTCATTGTGAAACAATAGGCACAGAAACAATGCTTCAGATAAACATTCTAACATTCAAACTGTCAAAAGAATAACAATTTGAGCTGAAAGCTGCAACGAGTTAGAAGTTATAAGGTCTGTTGTTGATTTTTTACGACACCGCCACATATCGGAGATGATTTGGTGTCGCCCTCCTCCTGTCTCCAGGCTTGGGACTGGCACTGTCAAAGTCCAAACAGTCCAAAAAAGTTGAAGTTATAAGGTTGACTACACAGATTTATCAACATCATTCCTCTCAATATCCTTCCACCATACTCTTTGATTGGCGGCCATCGTATGCAATACGAAGAGTACAGTTATGGATGATGTAGTTCAAGGCAGCCACCCTAATCAAGATCTTCTTATGCACACAGACTGCGTAGAATGAATAGAATTAGTAGAAGGAATAGTAGAGGCCTGCTCAGCGTATGGTCTGCCACATCAAAACGATATTGGAACTACGAGAGAAGGGAGGAGGGCATGATCAACAGTATGAAGTGCTTTGAAAAGAGGGTGAAGAATTGGTGACTTGGCTGTACCTTAGTCAGCAGAATAAATACTTGTCCTGTGAACCTCAAGATAAGTACAAGTCTCCATCGAGTCTAATCTCCGGCAGTGCGTTGACACAGAAGATGGCAAAAGGGAAAGAAAATATCGGTCTGAATCTATTAAATATTTGCGTAACAAGTTGATCAAAGTTGGAAATACAGCAGCTATATAATAGTCTCAGATGTTGCCAGGAGATGACTGCTACTTATAAGAGCCATCACGGCTGAATTAAACTAATAGTCAGAAGAAGAAGAAGAAGAAGAAGAAGAAGAAGAAGAAGATTAGCAGAGAAGTCTCTTAAGCTAGTTTTGACTCCTCTGAGGCAGCCATCCATATGAAATGTTAGCGAATTCACTTTATTAGCCTCAGCACATGAGAATGGGTGACCAGTCTTCTCTCTAACTATACTATCTTCCCTCACCGACAGCATAGGCCTACAGTCAGTGTACTCATTAGGGCCTAGTTAGGTAAGGGATCAGATGGGACTGAAGTCCTTGACCAGATTTGAACCTCAATCTCTCAATTTACAGTCCAGCATGCTAACCACTACACTATCGAGTGTCCAAAACTAATACACAACTGATTCTAAATGTTAATAAAGCGTTAGGAAATAGGAATGAGGAAAAAATTATAATCATAATCTCCAATTTCTTCAGCGTCAAAAACAACTAAGACAATTGAATGACTGAATGAGGATTGAATTAATACTATTGTTGCTAATAATTAGTAACTTCTACTGTGCAGTTTCTAATGCACAACGTATCCACTGATGGTGCCCCTCAGTCTGTAAATTGTAATCCGGTAAACATCCAGATCAGTTCATTGAGACAAAGTTACAATCTATGGACGATAAGCAATCCAAAACAGATCAGTTTGAAGCTGACCACGAAATGACACAAGCGCTTTAGCAGATCGAGAAGACACAGGGAGAGAAATCCAAACTGCAGGTCCAACTACTGAGAAGCTCGCTCGACCAGCAGTTATAGCTCTAGCTATGACCAAAGATGGGTCCAGCTCCAGCATCAGATGACCATAAGAGGAATGATTAATCAATGAATAGAATTTTGTTTTAAATAATAAAATGAAGCTTAACCAATTTAGTGCTGATTCTTCTACCATGGGGTGAAGCAGTTCAGAAGCACACCTATTGTGCAAGGTCGTGTGAGAAGTATTAGGTTTTGGTGATAAATGCAAAGGAGGAATGGCGGCTACAAACTAGCATTTGAGAGCGAGTAGAAGAAGACTAAATATAGGGACATTACTTCCTGATTAATCAATAAAAATGTATAATTTTAAAGACATCTAAATGAAATAAGCAGTTTAATTCAATATACAACAATAACAATAGCGATAACAAAGAAGAAATACAATCACAGAACTGCGAAACTTGCGAGAAACTAAAAAGGATTATTTTGGGCATAGAGATAGATGAACCGACCGACCAACCAAGTAACTGAAATTCAGGCAGGAAATTCGGTCCACAAGAATGGATGAGCTTAAATTATACATGGGGATTATCCAACGCCGCAGCAAGGCGGGTGCAATCCGCCCAGAGAAAAAAACGAGCGGTATGAGTGGAGGCCGATTCGAAAGTCTTGCTGGTGTTCAACGAGAAGATCAATTCAGAGGTACGGTCAGTACTTAGTTAGACCCATACTGCAGGCAATCTTTTCTCCAGCCGTCCATTATAGTCTGGCATTAGAAAGGGGGCGGATATCGACGGATGGCGGCGGTGGAGGTAGGTCGACAGTGGAGGCGGCTGTGGTGAGGTGGACGTCGACGACCGGTGGCTGGAGGCTTGAACTGTGGTGACTACGGAGAGCCATCGCCTAATAACACTCCACTGACCGTGGCTGAATAGAAGATTATGGATTGCCAGGACATCAAAACATTGAGTCTTTGATGTGAACATGATGATCTTAAGTCAAATGGAAATCTGATTAGGCAACTGCACAACGACCCGGCCGGCGAGGCAGACAGACAGACAGACAGACAGACAGACAGACAGACAGAGACCGGACGACACGAAAGAGCAGAGCAGAGACAAAGGCAGACTCCCTGGCAGAAACACCTTGCAACAACAACTGGTATCGCCTGGCTCAGTTTACAAAGGATTTTCATGCTGTAACTGCAGCCGTCCATCGGAAGTAAACGGAAGACGAGGAAGAAGTCCTTAAGTCCAGGGTTCATGTGCACCGCCGCCTCCTCATCTCATAATGGCTTGGAGGGCTGTACCGCGTGTTTCGCAAGACCTTAATAGCAACTCAGGTGAATATCAAAGGCAGTTACACCAACCGCAGGTGGAACTCAAAGGCAGCTTATAACCACTCCGTAAATACACCTCAGAGGCAATCCGTAGCAGAACAAGAAGAATCGTGCTTAGCACCTCACACTACACGACGATGCCCATATAATAAATTGACTTTTTCTTGCTACAGGCCCCACATAAAGTAATACGGAATAGTGTTATTTATATTTGTCTTACTTATTTTTTTACCGGTCTTCAGTTAGGTATTTTTGTTGGAGGGAATTGTCAATAATTTGAAAGAAATATCAGTAGGCCTACACAGGAAACAGTTCCATTGTAAAATTAAAAGACTGCACTCAATGGAACTTGCTGCCTCACAACTCGAAGCTCTACATGAACAAGTCTATGAGACCTGTTTCATCAGTGACAGATATGGAAGATGATCAAGGAATCAACTGTCCCTAAACATGGTTCATTGAACTAGCATTATATTATACCTAGCATCACTTTGTACACTAAAACACTGGTAATCTTTGTATACCATTGCATACATTTACTCCAACACAGCGCTGTTAAACAGAAACCAGACACCCATACATTTGGTGCATTCCACAACTGCTTCGAACAATCTTATAGCCTGTATCAGAGCGTGCAGCGCGGCGACGTGGAACAAAAACTAACAGATTGAGTCAAAGTTTGCATTTTACACCGATAAAGTGACATCAGCGGTTCTCTTTGCCAGGAATAGTTCATTTAGTAACAGTGCATAAATTCAGCCCCTTTGGCAATCATCATGTTTTATTATATTCTCAGTTTTTGTTTGTAATCTTAATCACGATCAAACTGCAGGCTGTGCACTTTCGCATAAAATAATAGCTCGCGTTAAATGCAGCTACTTCCATCTGCCATTTTTTTTCTCTGTAAACAAACCCTGTGCGTTGCACGACCTTGCACTGCTTACGCTGTTCCCTCTTGAGCTATGTCGACGTGGAGTACACTTTGGGGCAAGCCCAAACCATGTTCCGAGCAGTGGTGGAAACAATGTAAGTATCGGGAAGAAGCCGCTAAATTTCTCTTCATCTATCACAGTTTCGTCTTGGAACTGGTTTCCGTTTCTAATCAGATCTCTCCTGTGATCGGGCCTGAACGGTCCGATTAAGCAGGTCTGCGGATTTTTTAGGCTTCGAAGACTACTACAGAGGAGAACTTAAGAATCAAAGCATCTGTGCTCAGGAGTCAAGCTGCTGGTCAACGAGTGTGTCACTGACCCCATCATGTTTCTCAAACAGCTTAAATCTTTAGAAAAAAACAGCGTTTTTTTCTAAAGCAGCCGTGCTTTTCCAAGAGACCTTTATAACCCTCTTAGCCATCAAAAGGCTACGAGTGAATAGAAACGAACTAAAAATAGCTGATGAAACACGAAAATGCTGTTTGCGTCAAACCACAAAACCTTAGCAAACATCAACTGCAGAAATTCATCAATTTATTAGACAATAAAACGCTTTTTGAGAAATACGTAATCATGATACACTAACTAGCAAATTGCACACAACTCCTACAAAACAAAGATAAAGCAAGCAACACACGTACACTCAAAGCACAAAATTCAAAGCAAACATCAATTATCAGTTATATCCGATATTTATTATGCGAGAGAATCACCAGAAACATGAAAAGAGATTCGCAGCAAACAAAGAATCAGAGAAACTTTTGAAAAGCAGATGTTTACGTACCGACAATTATCAATGGAATCGGACAGTGGCGAGAGGTCTTTTGTGGAACCGCAAGTTACAATAGATGGATGAGAGATACCGGGATGTGTTGTAAGGATTCCAGGTGGATGAAACCAAGACAGCGGAGAATCACTGATACCCATTGGAAAAGGACCCCGGAAAGAATTTCCAGCAGCGGAACTATATCAAAGAAATCAAATAACACCGAAATGAAAAATATATAAGAATGTAGCAATAATGATGTCTATCGTCTGTTAGTTCCATGCACATTAGATGCAGGCACCATAGAAGCTACTGAGTGATAATGATGATTAACAGCCAGAATGAATATCTTTACCAAGAAGCTCTCAATATTCTAACAAACATGATCAATGAAATAATAATCATAATTATCACGATTTAAGAGCATTTTATTTATTTACCGTTACCATTGTTGCTATTGGTGTTATTTACTAATATTATTAACGATCATTACCAAAATAAATATTATCCTGAAAAGTTTTTGCTATAATTGAGGTTACATTGAAAGCTTCAATGCAAGCCACAATTACTTTACTCTATACCTATGCATAACCAGTAATATCATCATCATCATCATCATCATCACCACCACCATCACCATCATCATCACCACCACCGCTGTCATCATCATCGTTTTCATCACAATCGTCTTCAAAAGCTATCATGACCATCATCATCATCACCTGAAACATATGGTTGCTTGAGATGAGTTCTGTTTATTGGGCCTGAATTCAATCGCCACAGGAAGTGCTCCCAAGCAATAAAAAAGCATTTGGCCAGTAATATGCGAACAGTCTGAAACGCCGACCCCTGCGGTGTTTGCCAGACAACCGAATCCCGAGCACAGGATGAGTCAAAAATGAACAGCATTAATCCAGCGTATCACGTAAAATTAATGGCCGCAGGGGAATGGCCTTTTCCCGGTCGCTAAGAAATTCTCCGCTCCCGCTCCCCTGCTCCTCGCTGGCAGCAGCACCAGCATGGCGCTTATCTAGCAAAACTCAATCTAGACAAGGGCAATTGCACAGCAGGCTGGGCATCCAAGATGAAAGAGAAGTCTTCGTTATAAGCCAAATCAAATTCAGATATACTGGTGAAGAGAACGAGATGCAACGGTGGCGCCGCCGCTCGACGGAGGAACTCGCCGAGGAGTAGCGCAAATGGATCAACGTGACATTTTGCAAATGTATTGTTAAATATTCATAATGGCGGCATCCCATCTGGCCGGTGGGAAAATAGATGCAAATTAATACAGGTGAATAGAACGGATAACAAAAAGCAGAACAATGAATGGGAAAGGAGGCAGATGACGTGAGAAATGATACGAAAGGCAGGAAGCCAGATTACAAAAGAGACGACGGAGAGAGATGGACGCGGCGGCTGTTGCTGGAAAGACAAAAAAACCTCTTCCATGGTCATCCTCTCCACGCTGTCAGGAAACCATCAAGAAGCACAGCATTCATTCCCATATTCATTCTTCATCCGCTCTCCATTGTCTGAGTAAATTTAACAAGGAAACGACGAAGAACTGTCACGGAAGCTTTATCTTTATAAAAACGCACGATGACTTCAAGGTCTGTGGCCTTAAAAGACCGCTCACCAATCCTTTGCATTCACTGGTTTGACCTTAAAATCCCAGTATTTCTTGATCAATTTGTCACCACACACTGGAGCAATAATTTCTCTGTCCTAAACAGACGTTCTCAGCGGCCCCCACCAACTCTTATACTGAATAATAATAGAACGTGTGTATGCACACCACGTAGGAGAAGACATACACTACAGACAAACATCAGAAAAATCAGGATACATCAGTTGAAGAAGATGATGGTATTCGTTTACTACTACAAGAACAGTCAGGTTACATTAATACAGATTTCAATGGATCATCATCATCATCGTCACCATCATCCTCCATGGGCTGAAAGGCCGTTACGGTAGGTTCCACCACACATTTGACCCTTGTTCTCCATGCTTCTCTATCCTGGGTTAGCTGTAATAAGGTGTGATTATCGGTTCCACACCAGTCATCTGTGTCATCAAGCCATTCTCTGCAAGGTCTTCCTCTTCTTCTCGTTCCCTCAATAATTCTTGTCATCACTCTCTTTATTGTTCAATGGATGGCTACTAAGAATTAAGTGACTACATGTGGTTCAAGATAGAGAATGGACCTGTGACTTTCAAGGTCCCAAAAGAATTGAGACTCAGTGATAATGATGACCAAAAAGGCAAAAGCACTGGTCCACCAGTTCCTCAGTTCAAATGAAGTCATAGGCTGTGCTCATTATAATCTAATAAACAGCAATGATCCACAAATGAAGCACATTGACGAAGATGAAAAGAAGATAAGCCTCATCAGACGAACATCTTCATGCATCATCTACTGTTCTGACCCATCCTCTTACAACAGTCCTCCATTGCATACATGTAGGCTAACGTTTTTCCTTCATCAGCATTCATCTTCAGATTGTCTTATATAACACACTTGTTTGGATCAGTCAGATGGCAATGCGTGAAGTGCTTTTGTAAGGTACACATTTTGCTTCATCTACTATAGTTGGATGCACTGATAAAAGGCAATATTGAGTGTACTGATATAGAGTATTACCACAGAGAGAAAGATAGAGAAAGAGAGACGGACGGACGGACAGACAGATGGACAGACAGATAGATAGAGACAGAAATAGACAGACAGAGACTGATAGTCAGAGATAGTCAGACAGAGACAGACACAGACAGACAGACAGAGACAGATAGTCAGAAACAGACAGAAAACAGAGATAGTCAGGCAGGCAAACTGACGCAGAAACAGACAGACAGACAGAGACAGAGACAGACAGACAGTCAGAGAAACACACAGAAAGAGACAGACAGACAGAGACAGACATAAACAGACAGAACCAGACAGACAGACAAATAGAAACACACAGATAGACAGACAGAGTAACACAGAGAGAGAGAGAGACAGACATAAACATACAGAGACCGAAACAGACAGACTGACAGACAGAGACAGCAACAGACAGACACAGATAGAATCTAATTCTAATAAAGAGCCTCCTTTGTATTCCATGGAGTAGGTCACAGGTTCAGCCATGGGTCATTCATTACCCAGCAAAATGTCATGAACTTGTTAAAATCTGTTAATTACTGTGGTCTCAGAGAGAGAGAGAGAGAGAGAGAGAGAGAGAGAGAGAGAGAGAGAGAGAGAGAGAGCTATGGTTTATGGGTCGTTTGAGACAAAGGGAACGTCTATGAAAGGAAAGGCAGCAGCCTGGAGTTTGAACATACACCTGAAGAGGAGAGACTGCCTCCCAGTCTCGAACCATTGAATGAGATGACACACCTGCTGCTGCTGCTGTTGCATATGAGAAGGCGGCCATTGGAGCTTACACTTCTTGTTCAGTATGCATGCATGTTTGCATGCATGTCTGTACGAGTTGATGTGCATGTATGCATGCATCTATGTACGAATACATTTATGCGTGCATGAATTCGTGTTCGTATGCAATTGCGCATATGGGTATGTGTGCTTGTATGTGTTTATGCATTATGTTAGTTTGTGAATACGTGAATATGTATGTAAATTATGTATGCATATCATATGCATGAATCTATGTATTATACAAATACCAAGATACTATATATATATATATATATATTCCCTTTTAACATTTATATAGCGCCCATAAAGAAGTCTACTCGGAGATACTCCCAGGCCCAGCGTAACCATGGCGACTTGTAAAACAAAGGTGCACTACTCCCTGGCAGCAATCGCATCTCTAAGGGAGTGCGTTCCAGGTACAATGGCTAACAACTGAGAGGGATGGTGCTGCTTGGTCAAGGTGCCTACATTGTGCACCAGAAGCTTGCCCAAATTTTACCACATGGAAAAATGCATGAACTCGGAATTTTCCAATCCACCCCTACAGAAGAAACAATGGGCAAAGTTCAAATCCCACATCAGAACAATATACGGAACAGCCTTTGTTAGCATTTATATTACATTGGTTAGCAGCAATTATAATTGATAATTAATCATTCAATTAAGGATTAAAACAATGATTAATAATGGAACACTGGGAAATGGGTGTAATGAAGCCCTCCATATGTCATTAACAGTCATTAATAATTAATAGATCGTTTTAATCTTCTAAGAACTTTCACTCACCTGGCTAAAGCATTAATTAATAAAATGAAACCTTTAACAATTCAGAATTCAAATATAGGGCATGTTGAAAAATAGGAAACCATAAAAGTACCAGAAACGGAGAGAAAAACTTTATCCAGTCAAAACAATCATTCTCTATTGGTGTATTTTGTTCAATTGTTTGCATTAAAAACATTTTTATTGATTTGATTTTAACAACATTAAAGCTGTTTACATACCTGTGGATTGGGCCGAGATCAGTACTATATAGAAGATGCCCAGGACCTGGAGGCAAACCATAGAGCGGAGGCCTTGGCAAACCTGTATCCAAAATAATTATATCATATATGTACATATATAAATATATATATACATATATATGTATATATATATAATATATATACATATATATTATTTATATATATGAAGTCTGTAATCTACTGTACTTACTGGAACCAAATAAAAGATGTTTTAATTTTGTTTATATATATATATATATATTTATTTATTTATATATTTATTTAGATATCAGACTTTGTTGCCAGATCCACCCATCGACCCAACAAAAGCTTAACAGAAAATGAAGTGCACCAATCATAACTCACAGATCACAAACTTATTTTGAAATTAACACATATTCAAGAAACCGTTCGAATTAAATTCTTTGTTTTTTTTATAATTACTTATTTGAATTATTAAAGGCAATCCTTCGCACAGAGCCCATTCAGATTTATCACAACGACTGTATTGAAAACCAATTCCTAAACTATGGCATGAAATGTCTTTAGCAGAACACGCATTGTTCAAAAGCTATTTGCTATCTGTCTTCTACAAGTTTTACACTGCAATCAATAGGCCTACATTGGAAGAAAACTGTTCTAATCTTAAGCACGCCTAACACCAATAACTTATCACCAGCTGACTAGCTTGATAAATGCTGCTATCAATGCCTTATAATAAATAGCCTATATAGAACTGTGTATAAATATATATGAATATATACACAAATATATATATATATTTATTCATAAATTCATGTATATATTATATATACATAATATACAGTACAGTTTAACCTCTGCCTGCATTAAACATGTATACAGGGAAAACACCACACTCGTCCCTTCCGCGTCTATCTATTCTTCAACTCCCTGTAGATCTGCTAGATCCACCCTGGTGCATTTCTTTCATCAATCATTGTCTTGGGCTTCACGTACCAAGGCCACATCAAAACATGTTCTCCGCAAGACACCACCTTGGCTGCCGTCTGCCTTCTTCTACCCAGACGCATCTCACAAGCCAACACACACAGGGTAGATAGAGCCTTGCCCTTCACCCTGTGACACACTGAACATTCATCTGATTATCTTACATTATTATAGCAGATGGTAAGATCCTCCGCTCTAACTGGAAAATGTCTGGTAAATAAAATGACACTAAAACTGTTGCAGGATTCAGGTGACTCTTCAAGGCAGAACTTGCATTTTCTCACAACTTCTGACTAGAGACTAAGTTGAGAGTGTCCTTAATAGGGTTCTATCACAGATCTTCAAAATAATGTTCATTGTAACTGCTACTCGGTGTAAGAACTCTTCAAAACTAAACTACTCAATACCCTATAACATAATAAAGAAATCTTTACAAGTAGTTGCACCTACACAAAACAATACTGCGACAATCGTTATCACTCGATCCTGAACCATGCATTAAAACTAATTCTGTACGATCAATACGGATCGATAAGCGAGTGTAATTTCAATTTATCTTTTTTCTTATTAACCTAATTAAGGCATCAGCATTTAGGTTAGTATAAACGCCGTGGAATCACAGTTAATTAAAATCAATAAAACGTTAAAATCTCCGGTCACTGCAACTGACACAAGCCCAGCGTCTCTCTCACATCTGGTCTGCGGAATGACAAAGCCCGGTCACCAGTGAACACTGGAAACAGCGCATCCTGTCGTCTGGTACCAGGTGTCGTTTCGTCAACTGATCTCTAAGTCGGACAAAAAACCGAATTCATCCGGGTATCAATTTCCCGGCTTGTAAAGCCAGCGACAACGCTACAGTTGGCGCTAATTAGCGGTCGGTCGACGGCAACGCAACAATCACATCACTGCCAATTAATTCCGTTTCCGGCGCATTGGTTGTCGCCGGCTTTTCATCATTCAACATTCGTCTCCTCCCTGAGCCGCCACAGCTACTGCACTAATATGGCTGCTGTCATACGGGATAATTCGGAGGCGTAATCTGTAGCCATCACAGGGAATTTACATAATTACTCGGTTTACTTACGCTTCGTCCAGCGGTAGGAAAACGAAGGATTCTACAAATGCAAAGCGTTATATATGACGAATTAAATCTCTAAGCTGTTTATGTCGGATCTTTTAGGGGTAAAGACGAAGTTGACATGGAATGGGGTTTTCAGTAAGTTCCAGCAAAGAATCATAAGTGGAAAAATACCTGTCTTGAGGTCGAAGGATACTGAGGGGAATCCCATGTGCGCTGGAGGAGGCTGGAGTAGTGGACTGCTGCCGTACATGTAGAACCCGAGACCCGGATGAGAGGGAGGAGGAGGAAGGAGTTTGTTCTGCAGTTTAAAAAAATGTAAGCCTTTAAATCACTATATATATACACATATATATATATATATATATGCTTCTCTGAATCGTTTATACATGCAGTGTAATGAATAGAATTGTATATAAATGAATGTATTGCAAATATAACAAAAGTACATGTAAAATTAGAAGAGGCGGTCCATTGGTATGAAATGTAACTGACTTCAGTTTCTTAGCCTCGGCGTACGACGGCCGGCGGGTGGCCAGTCCTCTCCCTCGCTGTATAATCGTCCCACTGACAGTGAATGGCCAGTGTGCTCATTATAGCTGAGTTGGCTGTGGTCACAGATGGAGCAGTTCTCTTGAACCAAATTTCTGCCCTTGTAGAGATTTGAACTTCTGATTCCTCAATTGGCAGTCTGGTATACAAACCACTAGGCCTACACTATAATGCACCCCATGTTAAATAAACTCGGGTAGTATTTATTTCCTTAGTAGCCCTATCCACCAAAAGTTTACCCAAGAAAATCAAGTTCTGTCACAGGTTATTAACTAAAGGTGAAACAATGTGGTGTAGCAAAAAATTGATCCAACCTGGATTTTTTTGAGTTGAACGCCAACAATGTTCACAGATCGAATCTTATTTTCTAGTTACTACAAGACTTAGTGTTTAGTGTTTAGTAAGGAAATCAAAGAAGGCTGAAACTTAATTGCAATTCTCACTGGCAGTTTCAGTCTAGCCTCTCAGTGGTCGATATACTGTGTGTCATAGTAAAATGAGTTGAGAAAAAACATAAAAGGAAAATGTAGAACAGGACAGAGCATTAGAAGGAGGTCAGTGAAAATGTCTGAAAGAGTCTATGCCAGGTAACTGAATTAATCTAATTAATTGGACTAGGTCACTTTCCTTAATTAATTGGACTAGATCACATTCCTTAATTATATGGACCAGTCACTTTATTAATCAATTGGACTGGGTCACCTTCATTAACTGCACATTCTGTGTTTTGAAGATCTCAATGATTGTGGCTGAAATTTCATGTAAATAAATTAATATGGCTATAGATATATGGCATAGAAGCAAATACTCATTAAATTACAAAATTGCCACACAGCAAACAGCGAAGGTCATAAGGCCGGACTTAAGTCTAGAAAATCTCCGATTAAGATGGAAGGCACTCTCAGCACAGTCGCACATAATCTCCGAATATATTACAACGCCTGACACATTTGTGAAGCCATTGTGGAACAATGCAAACAGGAGGATCAGAGATTGATGGAGACGAACAACCCCATTAACGGTCGATAAAAAGACATTCGACGTTAGACGAATCCGAGAAATGCAAAGAAAGGCATGAGAAGGCAACCAGATGGATGAACCGT
This sequence comes from Bimastos eiseni, assembly GCA_959347315.1. NCBI lineage: Eukaryota > Metazoa > Annelida > Clitellata > Crassiclitellata > Lumbricidae > Bimastos > Bimastos eiseni. Next base: position 11,857,966 of record OY365819.1, read on the forward strand.
TTCCATTCCATTCCACACTGTCATATTTACAGTCAAAGGCTTTCGTCTTCGCTTGGAAAACTTCTCGAGCGATGATATGCCTTGTCATCGCTGTGAGGCTAACACGATTTTAAGTCACTTAGGAATAATGATTTCACAACAAGTTCGCAATATTAAATAGGTTATTAAGAGATTTGTACCTGTAAACACCATCTCACAGTGCATTGGCGGGTTAAGGTGCAAAATGTGAAACATAATTTAGGTCTACACAGCCTTAACAAACATTGACTTCCATAATACTGGATACCTAATGTATGTATATTGTATGTACGTACGTATGTATATGGCCATTTATATAGCGCCTGATCAGAAACCCACGAGGGTGCTAAATATATAAAAGAGGAACCGACTCCAATTCAATTGCTACTCCAATTCAAAGCCTCTAAAGACCACATTATCATCAAGGAAAGTGGTTCACAAATAGGAAAGCTGCTTTTCCTTAAGGTGCAAACTTTAATAATATTAGTAAATAAGATAACAGCAGAGCAATGTGCGGTCAACATTCCTGCTATGGGGTTACAACTTACACACCAGGCTGGCGAATACCACTGGTAGCCGCTTGAGCCTTACTCAGTCAGCGACTAAAATGCTATTGGAGAGTACTCGATTTAGACGCACATAGGTGCAATCATATGCACCTGTGTGTAGAAGGGCACATACGGAAATGCATACATAGACGCATACATACGTGTTATCCATGCATTGAGGTAATTCTGTCCTAATTTACCTGGCTTAAATTGATTTATAGGTCTTGTGTAAATAGTTTAATGTAACTGAAAGATTGGACTGAATTGATCAACTTTGCTTATCTGTCTCAGCTATTTCTTTTGTCATTCAGTTTATTATATCCTCATCGAGATAATTCATTATCAATTTAATAATTGCCGTTTTCTGAATAGTCGCATCATCTCTCATGTAACTGAAGTTGAAAATACGGCTAACTCATTGATACATGGCAGCATTGTCCTCAACACTTGAATACATTTTAGCTTCATTAGACGGGCTGAAAACTATTTTGTTTAAATATGGTATTATTAAGATAGCCAAAGCCATCACTAATACACATAAATATTATTACATTGAAAAAAATGAAGTTACAGGTGGAAAAATGAAGAAGAAGAGCAGTCCCTAAGGCTAGCTGTGGAACTGCAGTGAGTAAGAAATGGTTGCGACTTCATTTTCTTAGCCTTGGCATATGAAGGTAGGTGGACGGTTCTCTCTCTAGCCACCTCATCTTTTCCCCGACAGTGTATGGTCAGTGTACTCATCAAAGCTGAATTCGCTATATAAGGGGCATATGGAGAAGATATCTCAAACTAACTCTGCCGCTGTTTGGACTTTGACAGTGCCAGTCCCAAGCCTGGAGACAGGAGGAGGGCGACACCAAATCATCTTCGATATTGGATGGCGTCGTTAAAAAAACCAACACACACAGATATCGCGAACTGAATTTCTGCCCTGGCGGAGTTTTGAACCCCCCCGTCCTCTCGGTCGACAGTCCAGCACGCCAACCGATACACCACTGAGCACCCCACGAACTGGCCATCAAAGCATCGATGGTTCACACATGGTCAGGGTCAACGAGTTCTCGAACGATGGCCAAGCGGCCAACAACAGCATTTGCCACATGGTTAGCTTTCGTGGATCACATCTCCAAGACATGCTAACATATGGTGGTCATGCAGCACAGTGCAGTTCCATCGACTTTACCCTAACCACAGATGCTAGTGCAAAGCCCATTCTCCGCACGATCGGCAGTTCTGCTCTTAGGTCAGCAGAGCATGCTTGCAACGTGCAGGCAAAGTTTCCCTGCTCCTTGGTGCTGTGTGGATTAATGCCTGCCAAGATAACTCTGATTAAGTAGACTGCTGAATCATTAATTTCAGATAAATGAATCGAAAATGGCCTGCCACTGTGTTGGCTGATTTTTTCGATGGTCTACTGTCTTACTGACTGACTGATGTTTGACCGATGGCCTGCTTGCAAATGCATCCACACAAATACCTCTGGAATTCTCTTGGTTAACTCGTTGTGGGTTATAAGGCAATCACTCCGATTACTACATGTCTCCATTAACAATAACTGTAATTCCATCTACATGTACTTACTTTTATAAATGATTAGATAGCAGGTCTACTATTTACAGCTCGACCGAATTTAAAAGGAGCCTATTGGCATGCTGTATTTGTCAGTTAGTACATTAAAATCTATGAAACTGTTAACTGGCAAGCAAAATGTCGTCAGAATAAAGCAAAAATTTACCAGATTAATAGTGGAATAATAATTTAGACTAATTAAAAATTATAAAGAGAAATCGTCTGAACTTTTTACATTAGCAGCTGAAGAAAAATTAAAGAACAGAATTGACACCACCACAGCAATAGCCTCCTCACATCCAGGGCAGTGTCAGAAAATCATTTTGCAGGATCTTATTAAATCCTTTCTGTCACAACCCAAATCATCCTGCACATAGTGTGCAAAACTCAGAGAGAGAGAGAGAGAGAGAGAGAGAGAGAGAGAGAGAGAGAGAGAGAGAGACGACGTTAAACCAATTGAACTGAATACTGGAAGAAGAGGAATGAAAATTAGTGAGAGAGAATTAGAGACAGCTTTTGGTGAGTCAGAGAAGACTAGAATCTTCCCTTACAACTGCCCCTAACCTTAATTCCCTTTCACTCTTGTTTCTTACTGAACAACTGACAGTCAATAACCATAACTTAAACAAAGACAGATAGCAAACACAAAAATTGAACATTGTATAGCAAAAGCTATTATTATTCAAAGTCAGTTTCTATGTAGTGACCATCACACCTATGTCTACACTCAGTAGCTTGCTACTAACGGTGCTCTAGAAATTGTCGTATTTACATTACATTACAATATTCAATGATAGAAATTGAAGTCCGAAGAGGAGACTATACAACCATCCCTCATGTTGAACGTAAGACATAATACGGGTAATGTAATATGATGTATAACTGAAAGCCAGGATTCAAAGTAATATCAATATTAACTATCAACAAACTGCAACCATACGTCTGTGAATATGAATCGAAGACAAAAAGCAAGCTCTGTCATTGGACACGCACACGATGATAATCCCCCATTTGTAAATTACATTTTTCAGGCATAGTATTATTCGCAGTACCTATAAGAGAGAGGCCGTGTGAGTGTTAGATCTCAAATGGCTAATCTAATCTTATGACCAATATATGTGAGATAAGGTGATAAGAATTTTCTCGGTGTGTAATCTTGATTACGAATTTATGATTACTGTAATGTGATGAGTACAGGTATAAACCTCAGGTGAGGTGCTCACTTTTTGAACGTTCATATTATGATGTGATTGTGCCGCAGTGCGTTTGCAAGCGGTTCAATAAAGTACATACTTACTTTTACACTGTGTGAAGGCCTTCAGCAAGATCTTCCCACACATCCCACCTATTCTGTCATATGGTCACGCGTGCACTTATGAACTTTGGGAGGGGTGGGGGTCGTCCATCAAATACAGTTGTAATGCATTGTGTCACTATAAGAATGCAAATAGATTAAGCAACGACAAGTTAAAGCTTATCTAAGATTCCAGAAGGCAGAAAATAATGATGAAAATCTCAAGCCTAAGGTCGTGAAAGGAAAGGAAGCAAAGATTCATGACAGAGGAGGAGTAACATAATGAGGCTCTGCTCCAAACCTCTCTCGTCTCACTGCCTGGCTTTTAGAGCAATTCAACAGATGGGGAAATTTGTCCTTCTGCTTTGCATAGCAAATCCTTTACAGCTGAATAATAAATAAATAAACTTAAAACGCAACTGAACTTAAAAGCATTCACGAAAACACTTACAGGACTAGAGACGGTTGAAGTCGTTGTGTACGGGTATGGATGCAAAAGCGGATAGCCAAACGGTAAGTCCGGTAAGTGATAATCGGAAGCCTTTGCTGGAAATTCAGAAAAGTTGAAAAATGCTAGAAATTCCACAACATATTTCTATTCACTTTCAATTTAATTTAATGTTTAAACTTTGTAGCTAGACACAGCGGCGAGATCCTCAGTACAGTTGCTTCAAGTTCATGAAAATCATTGCATGAAAATCATTATAACACACAAAACATCAAAATCTTAATGACAACCAGATTTATCCTAGCCTGAGATGTTGCTTCTAAAGAAAAACCTGTAACAAACACCGAGTATGAAATTGAAAAATTCTTGAAATTTGATATCGCCCTATTCCAACCATCTTTTGCTCAAAAGTGCACATGCCTCAACGGCTCAAGTGCAGTTGTACTGCAGAGCAGTTGTGCGCAAAGGACTTGCTCAAGGTCCCTACACAGTGACTGACACCTCGGACGAAGGTCGAACCCGCTCACTCAGCGCACACTGAGTGTTATGGGCTGACCGCTCTAACCGATCAGCCACAATACACACAGTGACATTATGAATTGCTATTCCTGTAATAAATCCCCAGAATCTACCACAAATTCTGTTGCACAGTTGAGCAATGGTCTATCAGTTAGCATTCTTGATGGTAAATCTAGCGATCTGGAGTTTTAGGCTCCACCAGAAAAAAATTGGGTTCCCTATCGCCCTTAGCCAAGTAAAACTATAATGTTCCTATGAGGAGTTCATATAAAGCGTGCATTGACCAAACAAGGACTGTTGGAAACCCAGGTTGGAAAGCAGACACAAGGCCACTCTTATAATTATTTTATGTCAAGGCTAATCAAATGAAAAAGTTAGCACCTAATGACCCCGGCTACTTTTAATACTAGCCTACGGCGCTCCATCTCATTTCATTCTTCTTAAACATTATTATTCTATTTCATCATCATGTTTTTTCTTCATCCTATTCTTTTTCTGCTGAATAGTTGCCGTTGGCTAATTCAACGCATATTAAATGTCTGGCCTTATTCATCTCCAGCTGCATATGTATATATGGTGTATATGGTGCAGTTGGACACCGGTACTGAGTAGTTTCCTGAAACTGGCGCTCGATAAATGGCCAATTACACCACATCACAATCACATTCAAAAGCATTGGAGTCAATTACAATACACTAGAGCACCGTAAGACAATGAATCTAAATCTGGGTCTATAATTAGTGGCGCTTGCACTTTGGAGTGAGTTCCACCACCACTTAGTCATCTATTCCACATGGCTCTGTGATCCCATTTCTTCCACATCTCCGGCTCTGCCACGTCCAATAGCCATATTTGTCTATCCAACAGTTGCCTTTCACTAAACAAGAAATCCATTTGCAAAAAATTAGCTGAAAGGCAAGCCATTGAAAAAAGGGACCGAGCAGTGTATTCAGCAACTGCTGTTGATATCGTAAACAAGTTGGCTGGCAATCTGCTGCCAGCATTACTCCAAGTAAAGTGTTCCATCACCTCCAGCCTTCGCTACGGCAGCGGCTAAGTCGACAGCAGCCAGATAACCATTTCTTCCATCAGCATCGGAAACTTTACCCTAAAGAACACAAACAGCAAAACACCTCCGAATATCAGCAGCAACTGGGAAAACGCGACTTCTCTTTCTTCCAAAATACTTCTTCGTAACAAAATAAACAGCAATAAAAACCCGTCACAGATAAATAGCCGCGGGGAACATTCTTCTCTGTTCAATTAGATTCAGTTCATTGCTTTTAAACAACTCCATCTATGTTTGAGAAACACCAGTAGGAGGCAGAAGCGTTATGTTTCTGATCATAATCCAAACATCTGCTGATAACTGCTGATAGACACTCATTATCACTATTACTATTCCTATTCTCTTCTTCTTCTTAATAGTGTTCTTATTATTACTATTGTTATTCTCTTCTTCTTATTATTATTATTGTTATTATTATTATTATTATTGTTACTATTACTACTACTACTACTACTATTCTAATTATGATTATTGTTATACGCCACGAAACAGTCGCATTTTTATACTGACCAGATGGCGCTGCTTCGGAACTTGGCCGCTGATTGGCTGCGACGCAGATTATTATTACTATTATTGTTGTTAGTGCTATTATTATTGTTATTATTATTATTACTATTCTAATTATGACTATTGTTATAATTATTATTACTATTCTTCAGAGGTGTAACAAGGTTTTGAAAAGTGGGGGCATAATTTAAAAAATATTGGGCTCTGCGCAAAAATTTTTATTTGCCCCCCCCCCACTTTTTGAATTTTGCCCCCCCAGAAATTTGAAAAATGGGGGGCAGAAATAATTTTAACAAGGGTAATCTTAAAAAGCCATTGGATAAACATAAAAAGAACCGATTTGGGGGGAACATGGGAGCACTGAGCACTAAAACTGGGAGGGCTTTGCCCCCCCCCCAGTTTTGAAACTAGGGGGTTGGGGGGGCCGGTGCCCCCCCCGTTTGTTACACCCCTGCTATTCTTCTTATTATTATTATAATCATTATTATTACTACTGTTCTTGTTATCATTATCATCTTCATCATCATCCATATTACTAGCATTGCACCACACTTGTATGCATACATACATACAGTGTCATACACACATACATGTATGCACGCATGTATGCATACACATTCAAAGCTCTAGGATAGTGGACCAAATCCTGTTTGTCGTTGAACTTTAACATTTATGTTTGTACACATTACATAAAAAATCATGGCACCTATTACTCGAATTCCAAAGTTCAAAGTTGAGAAGCACTCTGCCTGACATTATCATTGAATATTGAGCCACAGTCTATGTCACAGAGTTTGCAAAAGCAAGGCAGACTGTCTGATTCTGCGATGTTTAATCAAATCAAAGAGCTGTACAGTAGTCGATGCTAGAGTTCAAATTCCCCCCCCCCCCAAGGTAAAAACTTGTTTTGAGCTTTATTCTCTAATTAATGAGTGTATTTACCCTGCACTGTCGATGGGAAGTTAAGACTTTGAGAGAGAGGACTGGCTACCTGGTCTTATAAGCTACTTAGGGCTAGGAATTTGAAGCTACAAGCAATTACACCCATGGCTACCTCAGTTCCAGCTCATGGACGCGCTCCTCGTCTTCTCATTAAGTCATAAGCTAACCCCGGTTAGTTGCAACATAAAAATAATAATTTTATCCTGGGTCAATCCAAAGAAGATGAGAAGCTAACAGGAGGCAGTCATTCATATAAAGCGCCTTCATTTTCTTAACCTTGGCATATGATGGTAGGTGGCATTTGTCACCCTCTGATCCTTTCCTGCCAGTCAGTGCACTCGTGTACTAGGCGAGTGGTTGGTGGACCAGCTCCCATAAGTGACTGAATTGAAGTCAAGGGATGCATGTGTAATGGAGATATTGAAATATCATCCCCTTCCTCCTTCCTGACCGCTAGGTGGACATAGTGAAGAAGAAGAAGAAGAACCATCCCTTGAGTTAACCTGAGAGGTAGCCAATGGTATTGAGCAACTTATATTTCTTAGCATCAGCATATAAGGATGGATGGCCAGTCGTCTCCCACGCCATCTCACCCTCCCACAGTCAGTCAACTCATTATGGCTATGCAATGCAGGTGCAGCAGAAATATGGAGAAAATTAGACCCCCGCACCCTAGGTCCCCACACATATCTTGGCTGACAGTCCAGCATTAAAATCCGTTGAAACCAGTTTGATTAAGAGTGAAATTATTTCCACTGTGGCGGGACTTACCCCCTACCCCTTCCCACGCGCACCACATCTCGTAGGCATCTAAGTCCTGTTTGATTAGAAGTGAATTAATTGACAGACCGAAGAAAGGACGATGTCACAGCATCTGTCAACAGATCAAAAGAGGAGACACTTCAAGCTTCTTAGAGACAGAATTTACAGAAACGTTATATAGCACTTATAAACATACTAGTTCTGAGCAGGAGCTCTGGTCTATATCTCCGGACTATCCTAGACCTCTTGGTGACAAGTCGAGGCACAAATGAGCCCCTAATTATATTGGGGTAGAGGATATAAATAGCGGCTGAGCAAAGTCTAATGACTGGCCTTGGTTGCAGCCTAGGAAATCTCAGCCGATACTAAATCCTTAAACCCAAACTGTACACTGTAAGAATACCCCAAAAGCATTCAGACCGGCTGGCCTACATCTCCAAGCAGGGGCTGAACTGTATTTATGGCTCACTGGGCCACAGACGCAGACATGCAATGCATATCTCTTGTCTGTTTAGCGTGTGTACACTTTTTCTCCACGGCCCACTATAATAAAATGATACTGTCACTGCAGAGACAATTATACACATACATCCATTATACATACATACTATATACAATATATATATATATTATATGTATATATCTAACCATGTACAATTATGCTATATAGATATAAATATATAGAATACTACACATGTACCACTACTCTATTCCTAACGAGAGTAGTCTGCAAATCCAGGTCGTAAATACTATCACCCCTATTACCCATAACTGTTTGATAGTTCAACTAAGTACCAAAGACGTCATGAAATCATTTGGTATTTAAGAAAATGAACATTCTTGCAGATTTAAAAATGATCTTGTTGCACGTCAGCGCCTAAGTGCAAGTCCCAGGCCTCGATGAAGGAGAAGGGTAACGCTAGTGATCTTCATTAACACCGTATCGTTTAACTGAAACCGCTGCTGCTGCTGATCTAGGGAACGCTGAGAACATCAGCATCAGAACATCAGCTACAATACCCATATATGGGTAAAGAAGTGACCCATAGTCCACACACATGCAGGCGTACACCCCGATCATAAATACTAGCACTACTAGCTTGATTTCTGGTATGAGATATCTGCAAGTGATTCTGACTACGATTTCACTAGAATAGAAACAGTCATTGAGTGATGCTCTACGTATGACAACGGCACCATAGAAGCCATCATACATACACACAATTTATATAGCACTACATGAACGCCCAATTGCATACATACACTACAAATATGTCAACTAAATTGTACATGTTACAATACGTTTGTATAGCACACTTCCGTAGATACTCCTCAGAGGTTGTGATGACCTGATCCCACATAACCATAGACTAAAAGAACTGTTTTCAAGAGACTCCAGAACAAAGAAAGAGCCATCAGGAGCTCATATTCAGTCAATCAACGCAATTTATATAGCGCCTCTTCAAGATAACTATTCAGAGGCCATCCCGACCCAGGCCCGGTCAGATAGGTAAGTTACTAGGCAATATGTTGGAACAAAAGTATAATTACAGATATAAAAACATGAACTACAATGAATATAAGAGTGTATCACATATATAATAGAATTTTATTAAGCATAATTTAGTCTGGAATATATCTGAATGTAATATATGAGAAAATGTTTTTCTGACTTGCCAGAGAAAGTATTTTGTTAGCCTTTTCATGTCATATCAAAATTCGAGCCTATATTAATTTGATCGATTTTCAGTCAAAATTCAGTAGTGTTGACTTGACTTGAGGCCCAAGGCTTAAGCCTAAAACAACGCATATTATTTACATCACGATGTGTCACTCTTGGCCACTCAACAACATTTGCCCTGTTGGGCATAAACTTATGGCAAAATGTCAAAACACGGTTTATAAAAATGGCTGACAATGTATTCGTCGTGTTTTTAGGTTAGAGCTGACGACTACGAATAGGAGGAGGAGTGACCTTTGAGGAGAAGTCAGCTATGAACCAGATGCAGCAGATTTAAGACTGATACTTATGAAGTTAAGAGAGATGAACTGGTTTTATTCTCAAGGGATAGATTCATACAAATTCCACCAGAAATACATGTATTGACAGAGTGACACACTGCCATCACCTCACTATTTATCACTCAGTCCTCTATGGCTTTGCTACTCCCTAACTTTAAATCCTGGTCCACGGCTCCTGGTATTTGCATTCTGTCTGTAAATAAAACAGCCTCATAACTCAGAGGTCCATCCGTCACAGTGGAGGCAAATTCGCCTTTACCTCCTTAGAAAGCCACATCTAGTACAACAACCTGATGACTTCATTGCAGTTTTTACTCTTTTATATGAGGATAGAGGCTGCAATGATGCATTCATTTACTCAGGGCATTTATATAGCACAAGTACAAGATATCAAATCTGGGATTCTTCTAGTCTTGTGCATAAGAACAGAACTTTTGCAATCATAGGTGCAGCACCGTGTATGTAGCAAATCTGCCCATATGGGCCATACTGACCCCGACAGAGGCAGGCATCCGGTGCATGGCGTGAGGAAGCTCCCGTGTTACAGTACATCTGTAATTGGTAACCAGTGTCGAATGCTCTGCTCTACCACACAAGCAGATCTGGTAGTCCCTGTGGCTTGAACTTACTCAGTGGACCGTAAAGGTGTCACTGTGGTCGGTTCATCTTTCTGGAATAGGTTGCCTAGCAACCACCATAATGAAACTATTCGGTCTTTCTTCGCCCCTTATCCACAAGCATTTGGAAACCATTCTATCTGATCTTGAACTGACGCTATACGACTTACGTAATCATAAATTTATGATTACGAATGCACTGGTCAGCAAACGTTAATGAAACTAAAACAGGTCATTATCAGATGAATATTCAGAAGATCAGTTTAATAAGACAGAGGTGTGTGGCCTGTGGTACATAAGCAATTTGAAATCAAAACCTGAAGTCGATAATGAAATCACAATCGAAACAAGCAAATGAGCAGAATAAACATGAACAGGGAAAGGAGTTCATAAGGTCATTCAACATGTGCACAATCATCTGCCTCACCTGCTTCAATGCTCTGGACTATTTGTAACATCAGGTATAAAACTGAAACCATTCTACAAAGGTTTATCATTTCATTTCATGACAATATTTCCAAATGTACTTCATACGTCCTTAAATAAATGATGCTCTTGGGGAAAAGGCTTGTGAAAAAAATGTTTGCTGATGCTGCATGGAAGCAATAAGTCAGCATTTTACCCACACAATATCTGAGGGTTTTGGAAGCACCCATAATTATGTAAGTGTGAATATTCTGCAGGTGCACAAAAATGAAGATGAGGCGTAGCCATGACAGCATTAAATGATGATGCAATAGGAAAAAAGCATGCATAAGGAAGTCACAAATGCACCGCTGACAGAGCATGTTGATAGTTTGAGCTGCAAATACTGTAGATACATTTGTATGTACAACAGAATTTAAGTTTAATTAAGTCAAGCTCTGCAGCATTCTGTTAAATCATTAATTACAAGGAACAAACCCATAGACTGTTTAATTTATCTCAAGTGGATGACACACTAGAAAATCAGGGAGACAATTTGAAGCCTTATAATACTTTGCTAGTTGCTGCCAGGTCTTGTCTCTCATGAACCTGGCTTAACTACATCACTACTTAGTCACTGCAGAAATGTTTTCACACAAATCCAAGAGCAATTTTAAAACATTTATAATTTTCTTAAGAAAACCAACTGGCTGCTTTTTATGGTTACTTTTTTCTATAAGAGTGGATTTCAAACACTGGCCATTAAATTATTCATTTTAAATCTTAATTAGCATATCCCCACCCTTTAGGCTACACATGCTGAATCGGAAAATTCTGATTCCAATACTTCAATCAATAGATAGGTTACTTGTCAGGTTCACGCAATGCAGCACAGTAAGCCATTTATATAGCGTTTTTCAAGCATTGTTGTTAGAACAGAAGGAGCACAACAATTCCTTAGACCAGTTCGGCAGCTTACAATTAGCCTACTATATGTACGAAGTGTCAGCTACTTCAAGTTTCTTAGCCATAGCATAGGAGGGTGGATGGTCAGTCCTCTCACTCGCCATCTGATCTCCACACCGACAGAGGGCGCAGACGGAGCGGAAATCTCGAAACAAATCTCTGCCCTAACGAGGGATCCGAACCCCGGTTGACAACTTGACAGTATACTAGAATGACGCGGAACTGTGCTTAGAAAACCCATCAACCCTTTAAGTAGCCTACGTACGTATGTAGGCAATCGAATCTCGTACCTCTTCCGTTTCGATGACTAATCCGAGTTTATCTTCCGCCAGATTCTCGGACGACCTCTTCTCATCTTCGCCTTCCTCTTTGTAAACTTTTACCTCGTCGGACGACGCAAAGTCTTCGCCTCCCGCCACCGAACTAGCGCGCGGCATAATCGACAAAGAAAGAAATCCGTTCGTCAATCAATTAATTATTCTTCATTTCAACTACTCTGATGTTCTGGCGACTTAAACCCCACGCGACAACAAACCGTACAACAACAACGCACGTTTCTGTCCTTTTAAATCGTTTGAACATTTAGCGGAGACAAGCTGCGGCAGTAGCTGCTGGTCTCGCTATCTGTGACTAGCGGCAGCGTCATTGAGTCCAACGGACCACTTGCTGCCAGCACCTGCTTTGTTAGGTTTAAACCGCCGACCAATCAGAGCGCTTCTAGCCGACGCAGCCGCACAGGCTCTTTTATCAGCGGCTCGTAACGAACGTACGGCTCCCCGTGTCCTACCCCACTGCAGGTGAATATGCTATGCCAGAGACGCACGCGTAACGCATCGTATAATATGATGTCCTGTGTTCCTTCTTCTCCAGCCTCCACTGGTGTGATTGGCGTCTCCCTCCAGCGCCTAGTCTACTTAAATATTATCAGAATTGTTAATCTGTCGACACGATTACACCACGGAGTCATACGTGTTGAACAGCGTGTAGGTCGAGCCTATTTGATTTGATATTTTTCGTGTAGTAAATTACAGGCAAGGGTTTGATTTGATTGGTTAAGTGAACGCTTCCTCACTAGGTTGAAACATTTCCCATTGAAGCTACCTTCTCCGAGCTATTGTTCCTGCACATGGGTCATGCCCTACTGGAGCACATGCAAATCGCAACCTGTGTTAACTTAGCGCCATCCACCCACCCACACGCACACACGCACACACACACACATACGCACGCACAAACACACACACACCTACATACACACACCTACAAGGCTACGCCTACACACCAGGGGTGTAACAAGCGGGGGGCCAGAGGGGCACCGGCCCCCAGTTTCAAAACTGGGGGGCAAAGTTCCCCAGTTTAAGTGCTCAGTGCCCCCTTGTGCCCCCCAAATCGATTCTTTTTTTGTTTCTCCAATGGCACTTTAAGATAACTTTTATTAAAATAATTCATGCCGCCCCCCCCCCATTTTTCAAATTTCTGGGGGGCAAAATTCAAAAAGTTGGGGGCAAAAAAAATTCCGCTTTGCGCAATATTTTGCAAATTATGCCTCCCCCACTTTTCGAAACCTTGTCACACCTCCGCTACACACATATACACACACTTATGCACAAGTAGTAGCGAACGAACTTATACATGGGATGAAGGGGCCAACATGCTACTCGCACATAATACTATAAGCGAAAACAATAATTAGCCTCCATACAAATACGCCGACATACACCCACGATTTATACATATTATCTAGAATTTAAAATTTTCTACGCTGCTACAGTGCTCTTTTGGCGTTGTCTCAAAAGTTCAAGACTGACCTCCATTCATCCGATATATAATATGACTGACATCCTCGATAACCACTGCAGCCAATCTTGAAGCAATTACGAGCCACGCGCGCTTCTAACACCTTGTCTGTCAACGTTCACTCGTCACACGGAGAAGTACAAGTGATTGGCGCAATACACGTTGGCTGTTAACTATTACCACGTTGAATGCTATCAATGATTAGGCACTAAGTGGTACTAACTGCCAGTCCTTCCGTGTTAGTTAGCCTTACATGCTCACATCATATAATGGACATAAAATCTCAAAAATACTTGGGCGCCACAGATATGCAACGCCTGAAAAATCTGGTTATTTAGGGGCATACTTATGTCGCATTGATAAAAATCAGCAAGAGCCAAGTTGTTAAAGCGGTTTCGGTGCGAGAAGATTAGTCTTCTACCAACCATCAGATCGACCGACCCAGTATTATATCACTGGATTCTTTCATCAAGGCTCAGGACTCGATCATCTCTTTTCGAAGGCTTATCCCAATTGTTAGTTGTAGGTCTATGTGAGGCGCCCTTGTAGCGGTATGGCCTAGTTACGGGGCCATATAAATTGTCTTTATTATCATTATTATTATTATCATTATTATTATCATCGTTATTAATGTTAGTATTATTAGATCAGAGTTAGAGGGAAGGTCAAGTCGATGAGACAGATTGGTGATGGAGGTAATGACTAATGAGACGTTACAGGAGAGTTACCGGGATATGATTGGTTGAGGAACCTGACAGAATTTCAGGTGGAGGGGATGGAGCTATTTATAACAACACCAAATTTTCATAAATTTTATAAATTTCTACAATCTTTTACACTGTGCATCTTTTTTTGCCTCATGTTTGGGAATTGAAATTTCTGTCACACCTATTCTCCAAACCTTAATATTGTCGACCTGTCCCCAAATACCCAAGACCAAGTCTCCTCCTATGAGGACGGCCGATACCTACCAACGGTATACTTGTGAATCCTCCTCTAGGATTCATATTCCAACATGGAATAGTGACTCTGTGGATATTGATAAAATGCTGGCGGAGATGGAGTGCGCTGAGACTGAGCGAGCTAGCAGGCATCTTTCTGGATCTAGTCTGTTGTAGCTTGACAAGGGTGGTTAGATTAACGAGTGGGTGCAGAAGGAATCTATTGGCAGGTATATAGATAAAGCACAAGTACCTAGTGATGTTCAAGAATAGTAGGCTTATTCGTATCTACAATTGTATATGCATAGACCCCGGAAATAAAATATTTCCATGGTTTCTAAACATATGAATTCATATAATTATGATGATAGTGCATCTGGTGTATGGTATAATTCAAATACAGAAACAAATGACCGAACAAATAATGTATCTACGATGGCAAAGATCTATGTGTATCTATACATGTATGCATGTATACATATATATACATATATACATGTATCTACTCTGTATGTATGTTTTAATATTTGTTTGCATGTTATTTGATCACAAATGTCTGAGATAAATGTATCAAAGCAATGCAATGTTTGTGAGTTTTACGATTCATATGTTCACAAAGACGTACGGACATAGCAGAAAATTCTGTAATGCAATCTAGCCAGAATTCTCAAAGGCATCGACTGTTCGCTTATAAGGCAGTCGTCTACAGCACAAAATGTGTGGTCATTTAAACGAGTCAGAATTAATTGCCTGGCAGCAGGCAACAATAAATGTTTTACACCAGTTAATGTTTGCATCCATATTAGACCAACTATAGTTGCTGCTGTTAACGGACTTCTGTTAAGCTTTTATTCCAATGGGGAAATACACTGGACCTCCTTAGTACCAGATCCCCATATTTCTAACCTTGTACAATAATAACGCCACACAAGACAGAATGGCAAAGACCTTAATGTAAATCAAGTATCACTTTCCACAGAGAACGAAACATGTGCAAATGGTGGTTTTCCGAAGGCCGCATCTGGAAACAGATTAACGATGGTTGCTTATGAATGCAAGTACATTGTATTTGCATAACATGTATGGTATACCAATGCTCCTTAAATGTGGTTCTTCATCTCAAGTGTCCACTCTGGAGTTTCCTGTTTTCATCTTAACCGAGCGAGACTCCTGTGGAATGCTACAAATGCATTCATAGTTTGTTTACAAGTTATTCCCAGAGGCAGCTGCATACCTTTGCTATGATCAGGTTTCGATTTCTACTACAATTGCTGAAGACCCACTCCAATGACAAAAACAATCAAACTAATACTAAGCATAATAATAACAATAATCTACATATTAATTGGCATTATTAGTAATTCTCAATCAGAGAAGAAGGACAAGGGTGACACAAACAGATCCAGGGTTGTCACACGCTGCTCCCTCTACCCCACAATCATTTGGTTATAGACCCAGTACTCTGTCACCCAATAATATATGATAACAAACAAGATTAATAATGAGGCCCAATTACAATAATTGTCATTGTATTTTGGGGGGACTTCAACTGTTACATAACTTTTAGCGTGCAGAGAATTTTTAACTCCTGGGGATCATATATATCTCAAAATAAATAGTAGTACTGATAATTCTAATACAAAATAACAATAGTAGCAGTAGGTGGAGTAGTAGTAGTAGTAGTAGTCCAGTAATACATTTGATAGAAGTCTCTTTCCCATCTGATTGAGCTATGGTTCAGTCTCGATCTTATGCTTCAATTGGCCCCTCACTGTGGAATGCACTTTCTGTGGAATGCACTTTCTCTATCTGTTTGCTCTAAAATTCTATCTCCCAGTCTCTCATCCTTTTGATTTTCTCAAAACCTACTTCTTCTCGCGGAGCCTTGCATACTGGCAGCCCTTCTGAATGGTTCGCTCCACTATAGGCGCTTTACAAATATTTAAATACAATACATACTGATTCCTTGCCAAAGAAGAAACAAACTTTCACAAAGAAAGCATTTATTTTCAAACAAAGCAACTGTAATGCACTAATAAAACCGAACACATGTATGCACGCATACGGCTATGCATACCTCTGCTCGTGCATATGTATGTTTCTCTGTATAAATGGCATGAAATAGCAATATGGATTCAATTTCAAAAGTGGAACTTTCAACCCGATGAAGAAGCACCATCAGAGTTGATAAATTCTCGTTATCTGTCCTGCCCCTAGTGCATACATACACCTTCAATAAGGTTCAGATGGGGCAAGGATTTCTGACCTGTCAGTCAGTAACCGTTCCAGAAAGACGTTCTGCCATTGATCAATTGCAAATGTTTCGCCCAGAGTGGTTCACGATAATATCCTAAATAAACACGCTGGACTGCATTCAGAAATGTGCAATCTATTAATTTTCGGCTTCAGAACAAAGAATGAGATGTCGTCAATATTGAACAGCACAACAACGGTACAACATTGAGTTTTCAGAGCTGTAACAAGCAATGAATTATCATAAAACATTACTGAGAATAATTTTAATTAATTTTGTGGGAAAATGTAAAATGTACACATCATTTTCAGTGGAGTAACTCTTGACGATCAAACATTGCAAGCATCTCTGCATAAAAGTTCTTCAATTGTGCTTTGTTCTTAAACTTATATTATAGACCAAATTATAGACCAACAAAACACTTCAAATGTCTATAGACTTGAAGAGTCAAAACTTGGTATTAAAGAGAGTTTCACCAATAAAAAACCTTTGCAATAGGATAAGTTAAGTAAAAACTGGTAATTGCTCCCTGCTACAATAAGCGGTTTAGGAAATTGGAAATAGAAAAATCACTCATAACGAGTCTGCACATTATTTAGCACACAAAATGCTTATGACTAATTTTCTCTAAATTTTACACCATGTGTCCTTTTCTAGTCTGCACAATAAAATTACAATAATTTTTCAGCTCCCAGTTACTGGTGCACCAAGGCCCAATGTCAACTGTGGACATTTAGGCGCCACTGGAACATTGCAAATTAACAGGAAGTTCCCATATACAACTGGATTTTTCTGTCAAAGTTACAAATCCTAGATTGAAATACGCGCCAGCAAATGCTTGGCATCAATTTGCTCTGCATACATATCTGCAAGCCGTAAATGAAGATCGTTTTAACTGCAAGTGCTAAAACAAAACTTAGAAAAACTACATCACCACATAATGATAGCATACCACATATAGTTAGACAACCGATTACTACACTACAAATTAAGATAATCTGATATCCAACAAGGGCTGGTGATCATATGCATAGGCAGACTTTGTCCAGGGTTGGGTTAGGGGACAGGCAACAAAATGGGTCTTGGGGGCCAGGTCGGAAAAAATTTTTAATTCACAAACATGAATGCAGCAAAAATGATGAAAAGTGAGGAAAACACAATAAATTTGTAATATATATATATGAAATACTGGGGATAGAAGCAGCTCCATAACCTCCACCTGAAATTTCGGAGAGGATTTACCCCTCCTGTCCCCCCTTATAAATCTCCGCCCCTGGTCACATGGGGTGCAGCACCCGGCCAGTTGGAATACTTTGCTTGTAACATAGACTGTACAGTTTCGAGCTTCTGCTAAGGTTACTATGCCGGGACCTTGATCCAATTGCCACACAGTTGCAAGGATCTACCCATGCTATGTTGTATGGCTGTGTATGCATTTCAGGCTCCGGAAGGCGGGCAATGTTAAATACAGTTGTCACGTATTTGTCGTTCAATAATTATTAACAAGTCACTGAGCTTGCTATCATAGATTTGCAATGCTCAAGTGTATCTAAACAATACAAAGAAACCAACCCACATAAATCCATCCACTTTAAATGCCGAATAATGAATACGAGTGAAAGAACAGTAATATTGGCCAATTGGTAATTCATAATCCATTTTGGCATTCTGGCCTTGAAATGCTGAATGTCCATTACCTTTCTTTTACATGGCAGACCTCAGAGCCTTCTACAAACAACAGCCCTTCTCTTCTTTGTAATTTGTAGGTAATAATCCATAAGGACGTCTGAGTAAAAAAACTGGCTTTTGATGCTTGCTTCCCCTTGTCTTAATTCAGCTGACTCCTTCCATCCTCTCTGCAGATGTCTTTTATCGACGGCCGTAACAGCTGCATTACTAAGTCAAAACACACTAAAACACCACCACACAAACAAGTTTTAATATGTAATACCGGGATTAAATAACAAACAGAAATGCTTTGCCTCGATTCTGAGGAAATAAAGTTGTCCACCAGGACTGACCAAACTTCTTAAGACCAAAATTTAATTAAAACCAAAACAGCCAATAACAGATACATACATCATCATCGTCATCATCTACTGTACAGAAGGAAGAACAGAATTAATAACTGATTAATTAGAAGGCAGAGATATCAGTAAAAGAACTTTGCAAAAAATAAACGGAAGCAAAATAATGAAAAATTCGTCGTGCGTTTGGAAAACGTGTCTGCAGTGCAATAATAATGAATGCAGAAGGTTCAAATTCAGATTTATATGTTGTGATGGATACCTGAATGACAATTTCAGCATCAATCGTCATTAACGAAAGAAAAATTACACCTCAACCCAGTGCAGTGACACCCAAATATTTCTTCTGCAGTTCATTTTATTTCGTTCTTTAAAGCAAAGAACGGCACAACAAAACAGTTCACATCGTCTAAAGCTCTGTAACAAAGCACAGAAGCAGTTTGCCTAAAGCAACATTTAAACTTAAAGTACAACTTTCACCCACAGTACCAATTCAACCAATCAATCAGTTGCAATCAATAAACTAGAAGTAAAAACAAATCTTAATTTATCTCCAGTGGAAAACGTGAGGTCCATCTATGACATTAATTTTAAATAAAATGGCATATTGGTTATTTTTGCACAAGACAACAAACATTTCTGGACATTGCTTCACACCGATCTCAATTTGCCACGATCAATAGTCATCAAATGTCCCTATCTTACACCTCTTACAATGGCAAGCGATAACTGTATGGTACTATTTTAATAACTAATACCTTTAATAACTCAATCTTTTAACGAGGAACAGCATTTGTTTCCCAGTCACTTCATTAACAGGCTCGTCGTTAAAAGGTTAAAGATATTAGCCATATTAAATCCATAAATTACATTTGTTGAAAACACTGATTGAAGATAACTAATTATTCTTGCAACTAATAACAATAAGTTATTCTTATTAACAGTCATGCAAGAGGTAAATTAAGCTGTTTCTGGTTATTCATTAAAACAATTAAAAAGATTTTGATTCCTTTATTATGGCTACCAGAATATATTTTGTGAAGCAAATTTACATAAATAATGTTTGCAGTTTCTTACTTTTTCTTAAGATGCATCAGAAAGATATCGAAAAGCAATTGTCAATATAGTATTCATATGAAATTGCTCGAACAAGTGCCATTACAGTATTGTTACAAATTAAAGTCGTCACAGTCCAAACCATTCATTTAAATATTTCACAACTAGACAATATTCAAAAAAAGTACATCATATTTTATTAGCCAGAGAAATTTCAACACATATCTTCATGATTAATATTTTCCTGTTGGGCATATAAGGAGATTCGAGTTTGTTTTTGTCGAATACAAGAGTTATAAGGTTCGATTGATCACAAGAAAACATGAAATAACAAAGAGTCTCCTCTAAATCTTAGGGTCTGGAGTACAATCTTGCACAGAAGTTCTTGTCATAGCCCGCAGGCATCTACTGCTCGGTGTAAGCAGGGGGAGGTGGAGCAGTCCCTTGAGGAGGATCCGGCATCATGAGCACATCCTCGTACTTTGGTGGCAACAGCAACTGAAAAGTTCCAACAGAAAAGTATGGAATAAACATTGTTTGCACACATTTTCTTTTGGGATCAATGTTTCATAAATTGTAAACGTGGCTGGGCTGGACTGTCTGATTACACCACGTCTCTCCCCAAGAACATTTGTACCACTTGAGAATCTGTTTGGTATTGCACACAAGCTATTCATGGACCTAGACTTCATAAGCAATAATGCATGCATCAGCTAGCTAACCATTTTGAATAAATTGGTTAACACAATATTCCATTTACATTAAATAAAATTTTGTGGAGTCTTCAACGATAAGTAACGTTCATCCACACATTTGGGCCTTTTGTGCACACTTACTTATCTGCAGTGTTGATTTTTCACTACCCTATATGAACTGATTGAACTCTTTAAACTTACATCACACATTTGGTCTTACCTATTTTCAGTTGAAAGGCTATTTTACTTAATGCTTTGCCTGCTTCTGATGTATCTGTCTTTCTTTGCCATTGGTTCAATTCGAAATCATGTATAATTTAGAAAAGATTACATTGGAAGGTCCCTCTGTATAATTATTAGCAAAACAACAACAAAAACTTTTTATTGCCATGAACTTTACAATGACAAATAAACTCTGAAATATTCCATAAATGATGTTGACAAAGGGGAGGCCCAGAAGGGATATAATCCCACCACCAAATTTTATTATCTAGCTACAATGGGAATGGTGGCAAGCATAGTAAAATAATAACTTTATGAATCTTAACTAGTTAATTACAAGAATGTTACATGGTAAATTAAATAGTAGCTTGGCTTTTGACAAAGGCATAACTATAAATGTATCAACAAAGTACAAGTCAGTAAGTTGTCAGTAGTTTAGAAAGAACAATCCCAAAAAAGTGATGTACAAGCTTCTCTGACCATCACCAGGACCTGTTCATTATTATCATCATTGTTATTACGAATACATTTACTTAAACACCCCTGTTTATCATGAGATTTATATAGCGCCCCTTCAGAAACCTACTCAGGAGCACTCCCAGCCCAGCCACGTTTTATGAAGTTGAGCAACAACACATTAATTACTTGCTCAAGGCCTCTACACAGTGATCATCTCAGTGAAGCTCAAAACCGCAATATCCACGTAAGAAGGCAAACGATCTAACCGGTTAGCTGCAATGGAGTTAAATTTGACCAGCCGGTTATTTCATTAAAGATATGGACGGACGTACCTCAGTATCCTCTGGGTTAAGCGCGGTCTCTCGGTCGTAGACTCTGATTCTTGCCTGTCTGGCGACTCCCTCATGCTGCTTCAAGTACTTGTAGCAGGCCCACACTATTCCGATCAGATACATCTGCAATGGGCATTCAGATAATTTGCACCCCATGTTTGATCACATTAAATATTTCTCTGGCAGGACACTCATTGGTCTTGTTCGTGGTTCCAATAATTAGGAATGAACCAAAACTCGGTTCGGAACTCAGCTCGGTCCAATTTTCTTGGTACTCAGCATTACTCGGACTCGGGCAACCAACGGGTCAGTGTACAAATCTTTCCAATTTTCTGTTTTCGAAAACAAAAATCGGATTTTTTTATTTGCAAAACAACAATCAACGTAACTAAAAGTAAAAATACTATTTTTATTTACAAAACAAAAACCAGCCCTAAACACAAATACTACTACCGTTAGTGCTTACAAGTTACTACTTCCTAGTAGGAACTAAGGCAAAACTAAATAATACATTAAAGTTGTGCAAACTGCCAATCTAAACATCAAGAGAATGAAACATTTTTTTAAATGTTCAAACTGCAGACTAGGCAAAATTCAACCTGTAAAACTTGGACTCGGCAAGAAATTCAAGCTCATCCCGACCAATGATATCAATTATTATAAGCAGACAGATATATGTGTTTGGTAAAAATGGCAAAAACATAACTTAATCTTCCTTAGCTAACTAACATTCAAGCAGTCGGCTACAAAATGTCAACATACAACAACATAACAGCTTTGACCAGCAATCACTATAGCTATGCAACCGAAGTTTACCTTTTTAAACATTAGAATAAGAGCAAAACTTAACTATTCCAACCTCAGAACACAGTTTCATAATGATCTGGAGCTTAATGATGACAACTATAATTATCACAATGATGAATACAACAATTATGTCACCACCGCATTTATGCCTTTTAAAGGTTCTCTAATGGCCCTATATAAAACAAATACATATGTACATTATACACTGTACATACAAGCAAAAACACACATAAAAATGTACAAGTCCAAGATGATGACAATGATAATCAACAAGGTAATGACGAACGAAAACTTGAAGACGAAAGACGCACCTTAACCGACAGCACCAAGACAAAGACAATAAGAGTGATGAGAGTCAGGTGATCATTGTCCATCCTCAGAATGGCATCTCTGAAAGGAATCTTCTCCTAAACAGTAACAACAACTCAAAATCATCAGCTGTCAATCACGCAATGACCTATTTCCTTCAAGTAGGTCAATCCTTCCTTCATGGACGAGCATAACGTAAAGAATTTCAAGATACTAGCATCAGGGCCTGAGAACAAGATCTGAGAACATAACATTTATGTCTTAGAAATTGTAAATAATATTTGATATACAATTTATACAGACATTCTGACCCAGTGTGAAATAATCCAAGGATTTTTTTAAGGCGAAAACAAACTAATAATTGCAGAAAAATTCAAATGGCAGAACACAGCACAGTACCCTCGTTGCAATCCATTTCTTCAGATCAGGAATATCCGAAAAGTAGCTGAGCATCATCATCCCAGCAATGCACAGTTCAAAGACTTGGATGCAGAAAAAAGGTGTTATGAACTGAGGACGACCCTAACATCAAAAACACACCAGGACATATATATGAACATAGATTTATATATCTATAACGCTGATATAATATATGTGAGTCTCTGATACTCAGTTGCAGCAGCATGCTTCTATGGGTAACGTCCAATCCAGACGTCTATGATATCTTTTACTATCAATCAGCCTTTATCTCAGCCATTGAGTTTTCCAGACTTAGAAGTTGGGAATAGGCCTATCTATACCAAATTTGCAGGCCCGGCTCTAGACATTTGGCGGTAAATTGGCGGCCCTAGTAAGGCTACAGTTTGGCTGCCAGCTGATCCATAACATTATATCAGTGATTAATATGTTTTCTTTAGCTCTATTATGTTTGTGTTTTGCATTATTCACTTAAGTATTAATATTGTGTATAAATGTATTAACATAATAATTATAAGAATTTTATATATATATATAAAATTTTCAGAGTGTTAGCCATAGATACACAACTACACACACACACACACCTGTACACACACATACACACCTATACACACATAGTATCACACACACTCATATACACATACATACACCTACACCTAAACACACACACATATAAGTACACAGACAGAGAACATAATATAGTCAATCTCAAATGCACTGCAATCCAGTTAGTGCCTGCTAGTTAGTGTAGTGTGTGCTTGACTGTCAACCGACAGGTCAGGGTTCAAATCTCGGCAGGGCATATACTTGTTTTGAGATTTCTGTTTCACCTAAAAAATTATGCATTGGACAAGTACAATCAATGTCACAGTTACAATTAAGATAGTTAGAACGCATGACGTTCTTGTCATCAGAAACACTGCCATAGCAGCCAAAGCAGGAGAAATATACGTTACCAGTATTGTTCCATAGATCAAGCAGACGGTGATAGATAGAGACCCAATGGTCAGCAGCAAACTGATCAGCAGGTTATCTGTCAGAAACAACAAAGAAACGTTAATAAATCAATGCCATTTCAGTTCATTGGGTGACGTTGATGGCAGTCACTAATGCAGCTGTGGTACCATCTGGGACATTACCCTTTTCAGAGGGGAAGCATTACACACTTGTAAGCTGGTGCAGCATTACACCTTCTTTTTAAATGGCAGATATTCCAATAGTAATTAGAAGAGCACTCCACATTTTCAACATTTAACCAATCAACCACCAGCAATTGCTGATTGCCTGACTTCACCCTTGGAAATGTGGAAGGGGACTTAAATTATGGTGGTCTGAAGGAGCACAAAATTGTCGGACCTCAGCATAGCTGTTTTGCAGTACAACTATGTAATGTAATGGAGCACTTATATAGCACCAGTCAAATCAGAGGTGCTCACGACTCGACACAAAGCTAAAGAGAGAAAAGGAAGTCTTCAAGCGCTTCCGGAAGGCAGCAAGGGAAAGAGAGCAGCTCCTTCCGAAGAGGAAGGGGGAGGCTGTTCCAGCTGGTGTCCTACCATGTAGGTAAAGTTCCAGGCCATTATTCATATACAGATGAATTTGATTGATTGCCATTACTTACATAAAAATAAATGAGATTGATTGATTGATTGACATCTACCGAACATTAACAGAGATAATAAAGCAAGAAGCACTTTCAGATCTTCTTAACAGGTGGTCCAGAAATGTTCCAATACAAAGAAATATATGTTTATACAATTCTATATATGTATGCAAATATTTACTAGACGTACCAGAGATAAGATCATGGGTGTAAAGCCAAGTGGTCTGTGAGTCATTGGTTGTGTTTGTGAGACCAAGCGAGAATTCGTTGGCTGGATCCAATAAACCAGGAACGTAAGACTGAATCCAGTCAGGATGAAGCAAAGCCGCAATAAAGAGGAATATCAGAGTCACATATCCAACCTAAAGACACAAAAAAAGCATGATCAAAAGCAATAATACATTTAAATCAACACTATCAGTGCACAGACTAAATATAGCAGTATATTTCCTAAAGTAACCTGATGATTGTCTGTGTTTAAGATTGCCATTAGAAAACGATGGCCCAAGATAAATATATAAATCTGATGTGCAGAATACAACCACAACAATCAACGATTGGCTGTGGTATCTATTTGTCAATGTTTTAAGTCCATTAAGAATAGAAAGGCTGCCTGAACATCTATATAGTTGTTCCAGGTGCTAGCATGATGATTAGAGAGCTTAAAGCAAAGAATTAAGGATTTTTTAAAAAGTTTCAGGCATAGTGATGATTTTCGTTGAGCAGTTCTTACATGACAACTACCAAACAGAATCGTGCCTTCTCAGTGGTTGGCCCCTCGGTCTGGAACATGCTCCCGTTGGCGTTACGCTTGTCACCAAGGGTCCGCTCAGTCTCATTTTATACGTGCCTTAAAACTGTTCTTTTTAAACATGCTGGAGTCGGGAGCGTTCCTGAGTAGTAGCCTTGAAGGGGCGATATATAAATCTCTGTAATGAACGAATGAATGACGGGATTGTGTGCAATAAAGAGACCATTCTGGTCTATTTTGGATCATTGAGGAGAAGGAAGGAGGATCCAAGGTCGAGTTTGAATGCATCAAGGTCAATGGAGCTGATAAGGCAGTATGAGCATAGTTTAGGTGGGGGTAAAGAGATGGCTTAATATACTCTCATGATTACCCAAAGTCTACAGTGAGTGACAGATAAGGTGACCCAAGTTTTGGTAAAGGCCATTGCGTTAGGACAGTGGTATGAAGATGAATTGCGGTTACGTAGTGCCTCATAATGCAGTTCGTTAAAAATTGAATGGATATAAAGGTTGATATAGATATAGATATAGGTTGAAGTGAAATACAGAAACTGGCCCGGGATTCAAACTAATGTCACTGTGTAGATGCAGCAGTAGAGATGGGCAGGTTTCGTGTGTGTGAGGGGAATAAGAAGCACGGAAGGTGAAGCAGCGGAGGGAAAAGAGTTGATTGGTGCATTACATGTGGCGGATGTAGATGATTGGTTGGATGAAAGAAATTGCAGATCAGAGGCAGGATTATAAATATAAAGAGCTCCGACAGAATGGAAAACATCGGGCATCTTAGCCTTTCATTGAGACTATAAATATGGGAAAAGACTTCAGGCCGGAAACCAGGATCTGCAAGGAAATCAAATTAATTATAAAGCTGCTGGATACCCCCGTGATCTATCATATGAACATGATAACTAGTGGCATTCAATACGTTGTGTTATTTTAGAAGGCTCCCAATGGCCAATTCACACAATTTTGACCACATTCGTGTCTCTGGCACTATAGGAAATTGTACACAATCAAACACGAAAAGTATTCGACCTCATCTTCGGGTTTTACAAAATAACGCTCGACAGGTGAACATTTCTCACCAGATGAAGCAATCCTAGCAGCAAAGTGCCTGTTCTCACGTGAAGACAAAAACAGCACTTATAAGCTTCAAAGTTATCACGTTCGAATTTCCACCTCATTTTTGTTGGGAATTGATATCAAGAACGAACTTTAGTTTCTATTTTCTAATAACAATAGCTCTTCCCTGTCCTGCCACAGATGATACATACATGATAGATTATAGATTCTACATAAATCGATGATGAGTTTTAGGTCATTTAACTGTACACTGCAATCTGGCGATTGTCTAAAAACTAACATGTATTTCTAAAATGACAGCAATCATTGGATTGTTGAAAATTAATTAAACTGATTTATTATTTTATCAAATGTCATCGTCTAAAATTCTTAGCGAAATCACATTTAATGTTTAACTTTTGTTAGGCAGGAAACCACTTTATTGCATTAGTCGTTCACATGGAATTTGGCTGTGGTCGGCTTTAATTTCGTCATTCAATGTAGAATGCACTATAGATATACTATCTGTGGTTTATTTTCTTACCAAAAGAACAGCAAACAAGCCATTATTTCATGAGCACCAAAGATTTTAATCGTAAAGTTATCACGTTTATGATCTCTGGGAGGGAGAGCAAGGAATAGGAAATGGCGTTATGATTTAGGCCAGCGAAGAGAGCGCCTCTGAGGGACGCTACGAAGGGCGCTATATAAATGTTCGATTACATCACATTGAAGTACATTACATTTACAAGTACTGATGTTAATAGAAATGGCTAGAAATCAATACTAGTATGTATTAATAGAGAGTGCAAGCGGAGGAGAAGTGAATTTTTTGAGGCGAGGTAGGATCATGAACAAATTGACCGAGGTCCATTAGAACTTTTAGAAGTCCGTTCCAATTTAAACCTGCAATGCTCTCACCCTCCCTTGCCTCAAATACTCTCCT
The DNA here is from genome assembly GCA_959347315.1 of Bimastos eiseni. NCBI lineage: Eukaryota > Metazoa > Annelida > Clitellata > Crassiclitellata > Lumbricidae > Bimastos > Bimastos eiseni. The sequence goes on from OY365819.1 coordinate 11,885,332, forward strand.
CCTCTCTTACTTCCTATGCTCTCACCCTCCGGCCCTTACCTCTAATATTCTCACTCTCCTTTAACTCCATTGCTCTCACACTCCCTTACCTCCAATACTCTAACCCTCACTTGCCTCCAATACTCTCACGCTCCCTTGCCTCCATTAATTAATGCTCTCACCCTCCCTTATCTTCAATACTCACATTCTCCCTTTCGTCCAATACTCTCCTCCTCCCTTTCCTCCATTACTCTCACCCTCTCTTTCCTCCATTAATTTCCTCACCTCCAATACTCACTCTCACATTTCCTTAGGCTACATGCAACTTCCAAGTAGACCTATTAATTGGTATCGAGTATCGCTGATAGGCTAAAAATGTTTCGTGATACACATGCGATACCAAAAATGAAACTCGCTGCGATATTCGAACAAGTGTATCATGGTGGTCGATTGGTTAGAGCGGTCGGCCCGTGACATTCATGCAGTGTGCGCTGAGTGAACGGCTTCTACTCTCGTCCGAGGCGTCACTGCACATGTGTAGGGACATTGAGCAAGTCCCTTGCGCACAACGATAGCTCTGCATTACAACTGCAGTTGCGTCGTCGAGACGTGAGTGCACTTTCGTGCACGACTTGTGTTAAAGCGCGTTATAAATGCCGAGTTGTATTGTATTGTAAGTATCGGCGATACCAAGTATTGCGATACTTTACCGCGATATCAACAGCCATGAATTTTATTATTTTCAGCAGTTGCATATTTTGCATATAGCGGTCTGTTCTTGAAGCGATCATACGGTATACCAGAGACACTCAGTGCAGTAATTCGAAGATTTTTAAGATTTACAATACATAAGGCTACATGTATATTTAATAATTAATATATAATTATTTACGTCCACACTCTACACTCTACAGTGACTACGGATCCTTTACCACCGCAACGCCGATGTCGCCACGCTCGTTGTCTTACGCCGGATGTGCACGAATATTTAAACGAGCAGCCATTCCGCTTTCACAGAAATGAACAGATTCTAAAGTACTTGCGTTTATTTATTGTCCGATGCATTTATGTACGACTACAAATTGTGTCGATTGCAGACGTATTTGAGGCGTATGCATTGCCATGTTGCTGCAAAGTCGAAGATTTTAAAAATTTTGCAGATAGTTTCTGCATTTTAAGCGCTGGGTTTGGCAGTCATTTCGGCAGGTTAGTGGTTCGCTTATAAGCGATAATATAAGATCTTGTGATACCGATTGTAGTTTACTATTGTGTAGTCCAAGTCCAATGTGTGATATCACGACTAAAGTAGCCAGATATCTGGGGTAATGTATGTAGGACTGTTAATGATCACCACTGCATGCTGGAGCATGTTTTTACACTATCATTGCTGTAGCAAGTCGTTTACACTATCATTCACACATTCAGCATGTTTCACATCTGGTTTGCTATTACCTGATAAGAAACTACAAGGTCCCGATGCACTGAAAGTGAGTTAATTGCAAAATTAGCGGGTTCTCTGAAGGAAACTTTATACCAGAAGTTCGATATCCAGAAAACTTGTGTGAATTCGCAATCTCCGATTTCAATCAAAAAGAATGCAGACTAGACGAAAAGTTACTTTGCACATACTTTTGTTGGCTGCTTGTAGAGTGTTTGCACAGTGACGTAACGAACTCATTTGCTTATGCCACTCACCATATTGCCATTCACAGTATTGGAGTACTAATAAATGCTTTTTGGCATTGAATATGCTAGCACTTATTATAAGCAGCTGAACTGGTTTTCTGTGCAGTAGTTTGCTGTGGCAACTGTGCTGAGAGGGCTAAAGGTTCATTTTGTAGAATTCAGGGGTGTGGTTTCGAGACCCTGGTCTTGATCTCGAGACGGTTTCGAGACCGGAAAATTTTGGTCTTGGTCTTGAGTGCATCGGTCTTGGTTTTGATCTTGGACCATTGGTCTTGGTCTTGGTCTCGAATGCGTCGGTCTTGGTCTTAAAGAAACGGCCTTGGGATTGGTCTCCGTTTTAGATTAGCGTTTTTTGTCATTTGCCGTATCAGAGCAATTCTTTTGATATTTGTCGGTTTTTTTTTATTATTAAAGACACAGGATGTTTAGGCCTCAGTAATTTATAGTAATTTATATTATAATTTATTCTCTGGCTGAAGCCAAGGGCTGAACCTGCAAAAGTTCAGACTGGCCGGTAAAACTGTTTTCTGGGCCATTATTAAGATTAGTAAATAGTAATCTCCAGCAATAAAATTAATGTTTTAAGTGTGCTATTCCATTTTAACGTCTTAACAAATTGAATTGTTTATAAAAAACAGTATCGGTCTTGGTCTCGTACCCCTCGGTCTTGGTCTTTCACCTCTCGGTCTTGGTCTCGAGGTTTTGGTCTCGTGCCCAACACTATTAGAATTCCGACAATACTCTAGCATGAAGGCTCAGAAGTGAAGAATTCTGCCGACTTTGGCTAAAGAGATGATCTATTGGGAGCAATACTGATAGTGGTTTAATTGTTAAAATATTATCATCAGATGTTGTTTGTATAAGCTGATTGTGGATTCAATATTGCGAGATGCTTTGAATAGGTTTGGAATCTTGAAACTAATGCCATTAGATGCATCAGTATGTTTTGAGAGCTTTGCTTGTCTGTGTTGCTGTTTATAAGATGCAATTAAGTCATTTCCATTGTCAGAGTGAAGCGATTGATATGCGTGTTGAGGCAAACCTAGGACATCTTGTGGGATTTACATTAAGCAACATTGACTTTGATGGGTTCCAAGACCTGGCAAGCTATGCTACTATTCTGCTGACATATGTGTATTCATCCAGACATTTAATATTGCATCTCTTGAGTACATCACAGAAGTGACCAATGAAGATCTACCAGATGTTATAGCCATTTTGAAACAGAATACTGTAAAAAATTTAGATCAACTTTTATGTTTAGGACCACAGTTAATTTAGAAGGCCACTTTATGGTTCTTGTGATAACAATTTTGAAGTGAACTTTGACTTACTGACTTTAAGATAAATATTTGTAAGATTGTATTGAATATTTGATTATGTTTGATTTTGATTGATTCCGATCTGTTTTGTGCTTTTTAGCGTTCAAAATGGCGCTAAAAATGAAACTGGGACGTTTGACCGGGCCACTGAACAACTGCCAGTGGTGCGATTTCAACACTCGTTCATGGACATTGTTCGAACAGCATTTAAATCGTTGTCAGAAACGCACGGAACCAGTTGATGCAAAAGCTGAAATGGCCAATGCCAGTGCTAAAGTTGCTACAAAAGAAGCTAAAAAGATGGATTTTCTTAAGCGCAGACGAAACTATCGCTGTGATTCTTGCGATTTCCAGTCAACAAGACCAAAGCCACTTTTGTTGCACATTAAAGAAGCTCACCAGCCAAGCCTTGAGATATTCTCTTGTGAGCTGTGCAACTATGCTTCGCGCTTCAAGGCCAAGATCTCTCAGCACATGCGAGCGTGCCATTCTATTCAAGCACCTGATGATGCAAGCGATTTTCTCGTCCAATACGAGGAGCAACCGGGCATGAGCACCACAGAGGACGTTCACGAGGGCACTGAGGGAATGACCTCTTCAAAAGTTGAAGTGGTCAATGCCAAGTCTTCGGGGAAAAAACGTAAACATCCAGACTCCAAACTCAGTTCTGGCAAAGTCGTAGACCACAAGAAATCCACAAAACGTCAGAAATTGGACAAGGACGTTTCTCTGGATGGTACTGGAAGTGAGAATGTCATCCGGTTTTTGTCTGAACCTGCTGGTCACAGTTCAAAAACGGTTATGCCATTACTTAATGCGAACAAATCAAGCGTTGTGAAAACTTTAAAGTCAAAACCTAGCGGGAAATATGTTGCTAAAGGCATAGGTGATGTCCAGTCAAATGTTTCCAATGATTCTTTAAAACTGGTTATTAAAGATGTGTCGGTCAAGTCGACAAATAATAAGGTTGTGCGTTACAAATGCCAGCTCTGTTCTTTCATTCACAGTCGTCGAGAGTCGATTGTGAAGCACTTACGAAGCATTCATGGCAAGAAAGTCGGTCACTCTTGCCCCAAGTGTGACTTTGTCGCCAAGTCTAAAGCGAAGCTTGCCTCCCACATTCAGAGCCATAATAAACGAAAGTACAGGTGCCCAGACTGTTCTTTTAAAACTCTCGCAAAACACCGCTTTCTTGAACATCGTGCCTGTCACGTTATTAGTGGATTGTATGCCTGTCACCTCTGTAGTTTCTCTTCGAACTCCGAGTCCTGTGTCACTTCGCACAAGACAGATCATCACGATAAATCCGATTCACTGAATGATTCACCTGCAGTAAATGATGATAAGAATTTAGAATCTGATTCATCTCCACCGCTCCTTGTGAAGTACACAGATGATCAGACCGGTACAAGTAAGACCTCCTTGGACATCCAGTGTGATTTCTGCGATTTAATATTTCGAAGCCAGTCTGAGATCTCTCAGCACATTCTGTATGTGCATCCTACTGGCAATGTGGTATACAAGTGCTCGACTTGCATGACTGTATACAAATGTCGTCGTTATCTGGACGCTCACATGAAACAAAAGCATGGCGTGACCACGGCTGGTCGTAGACGATCGCGTTCTAAGAACGAGGTTGATGAATCCGTACCAGTGCATGATGCGACAGCTGACGAGGTTTCAGAATTCCTGCCTAAATTAGAAAAGGTCCTGACGGCCGACAATTCTCAAGTTATTAAGAAGGAAGTCAGAAAAACTGAAAAGGCAAAATCAGCAAGGGTTGGGAAAACATACATGTCCAAATCTAAACATTTTAAGCGCACTGACCTTCAACGTAAAAAGGTTTTAGCAAAGGGCAATTTGTCAGAGGACTCAAATGCAGTAAACACGCATTTAGAGGATAACGATGGTAGGATTGATTCATTGGGTGCTACTGTTGTAGATGACAGGAATTCTGCCAGCATGGGTGAACCAGGTAAGATGCAGAACCTTCCAGAGATTGATGTCCAGCATGAAGGCAAGAGAATTGTATTTCACTGTGTAAAATGCAATTCGAGGCACACTAACAAGGTTAGCCTCGAGTCTCATTTATCGCGAGGTCACCCAGGGAGCATTTTATATCAGTGTCCGCTTTGCACGTATGGTGCATTATGGAGACTCTCGATGAAAAACCACCTCAAGGTTCACAGGAAAGAGACCAAAACACTGGATGGTCTCAGAGCCCTTGTGGACCAGAGCTTTCGACTGTCTTTCCACAGTTCCCTCAGTTCAGAACAGAATATAGACACACAAGAGCCATTGAGTATTGTTTTGGAGGAAAATGGTCCTGACATTGCATCTCAGGATGGCATCAAATTCAAGATGCCAAAATCCAAAAGCGTTGTCAGAGGCAAAAAGGAGTGGAAAAGCAAGTCACCTAAGATAAAGGAAGAGCCGCCGAGCGTCCAGATTAAAGCCGAGGTGTTTGACGATGTCAAGATCAAATGTGCAGACGTACAGCTTACTGCGAGTAAGGCAAAGCCAGGGAGGTGGTACTGCGCAGACTGCAATACCGATTGTAAGACTGCTCTCAAGCTAGGCAGACACAAAGAGAGACATGCCAATCTCAAACGATTCATGTGTTCTGCCTGCGGTGTTCGATCGAACTACGATTTCTACATTCGCCAACACATTCAAAAGAATCACAGACCCAACACCGCTACCATGCAGGTCCTGTCAAGGGAGGAAGCCAAGCGAACGATCGCCAAGTACCCTCAGCGAGGGAAACTCAGTTTTGGCCATAAGCCAAAATCAGAGAAAACGAAACTCAATTTTGGTAAAAAGCTAAAACAAGAGAATGCAAGGATCAATTTTTTTCAAAAGCCAAAAACAGAGAAGTCAAAGCACAACAATTTAGGTGTAAAGCCAAAAGCAGAAAACATGTCATCTACAAATACTGAGCACTGTGAGGAATCGAAGAATCTGCTTGCGTCGTTAGAATCACAGATTCCTTGCTATGACATTAAAGCGGAGCCTCAGGAAGACAAGCCAGACATAGACTTCGTACTTCAATCGATGGGAGGTCGACGCAAGTATTTCAGGTGGCTCTGTGACCAGTGTACATATGCGTCCGATTCGCCGGCCAAGTTGACCAGCCATAAGGAGGTGCATGAAAACCTTAAGCGCTTTCTGTGCCCGGTTTGTGGCATACGCTCAAACTGGATTCTATACGTACAGAGTCACATCAGGAAAGTTCACCGATCGGCAAAGGTCGGTGTGGTGGAAATGTCCCGCGAAGATGCTCGTCGAACTCTGTCAGATTACTTGAAGCAGTCGAAGGGATCTTCGCCTTCAAAGGCAAAGAAGAGTCAGGTGAAGTTGAAAAGTTCTAAAAAGAAAAACAGCGCTAAGGTGCAAGACCCTGAAGTTATCCAACAGTCCTTATCGATCAGAAATGAATTGTCGAATGTGTTACAGTCATCTTCAGAAACCCTAACTAAGAGAAATTCAAAGCAGCCAGTTTTTCATCAGACTTTGGGAGGGTGTCTAGAGATGTCGGAAAAGTTGAGCGTAGGTCCTGATCCGAATCAGACAAAATCACCAGAAATTAAAGTGCCGTCCACCATCACAAACCCCAGTATAACTAAAGTTGGTAAATATAAAAAATATAAATGCTCCGTTTGCGGAATGCGCAGCAATTGGGCGCCCGCCCTTAGAAAGCATAGGTTATCTTTGCATTCCCATGCCAGGACGATTGTTCTATCTATCAGCGAAGCGAAGGCATCACTCGCGGAGTACGAGAGCAAGTTGCGGCCGCTCATCACCGCGTTGAAGCTTAAATCGGACACAAACATCAAGACTAATTCGCATAAAGCAAAGGCGATGAAACGCCTAAAAACATCCAAAGGACATCGGCTGCAGAAATTGAAAATAAAGAGTGGACTGAAGATGTTTGGATGTTCTCAGTGCAACTACAGATCAAAATGGCAATCGAATGCAAGTCAGCATGTTGCCGGCGTCCATCCAACGGCGAAGATTGAGAAATTCGACAGCAGTTACATTGAAACTTCAGATGCTGTGCAGTCAGATGAAAAGAACTCAAAGGTGTACAGTTGCTCGGAGTGTGGGCTGCACTCGGAGTTGCTTGTGACGATGAAGAAACACATAGGAAATGTGCATTCGTCCGCCAGCATTTTGCGACTGTGTGCGTCAAAGTCTAAGTCGGGAGTATTCCCCAGTCCGGACGTGTCTGCAAGCAGTCTACAGACTTTAGAGTCGGTTCAGAAGTTGCCGACATTAAGCATCACTGCAAAAGATTGGAGTTCCATGGAGAAGAGCATACCGGATTGTGCTGAACCATATTCACAGATCGCACCTGCCTCGAAATACACCAGACCAATGAACTTTGCTTGTTCAGGGTGCAGTCATAGGGCTGACCGCCGTCTTTGCCTTCTCCGTCATATTCGCAGCGCTCATCCAAAGGGAAACTGTGAGGTCATTCATCTTCGACCCGAAAACAGAGTCTCGCCAAAGCAATGGCAGTCTGATGCCAAAATCGGAAGCACGGATTGTCCGAGGGAGACTGTGGTGGAGAAATCTGCTCTGACTAATGCCGACCCTGGATTTGAGTGGCCGCCGAAGAGCATGCAGGTCAGCACTGACGGCATTGGTATTCACCGCTATTCAAACATTCTGGACTGCGACATCTGCCCGTATCGAGCGCCTCGACACAACCAGCTGTTGAGACATAAGAAACTGCACGAGGAAAGGCCGGGCTACACATACGAATGCACGTTCTGTCCCTACTACTGTCCCTCGTCTTACTGTCTTCAGAAGCACTTGCAACTGCACACAGCAAGCGGCGTCTCCGGTTCAGGTGCTGGTCCGCTCAAAGATCATGCGTATTCCCAGATTCCGCCAACCGCCAACGGACAGGGCGAGTATTCGTGTGACAAATGTCCGTTTACGTCTGATAACTGCCAGCGTTTCGTGTATCACAAGCAGTTTCATCGACCACGTCCCGCGGCTGCATATCGGTGTGACATCTGTCCATTCTGGGTGCCAGAAAGCAAGATGATGGTCCAGCATGCAAAGCTGCATGAACGTTTCTCCAGCCAGCAAAATGAAGAGCCTGGCATACTGGACGATGTCGTCGAGACGGCCAGGATGAAGTGGGATATCGTTGCTGCCAAGTGTGTTCCAGCTGGTTTAGTGCAATGCACTCCTGGATCCGTTTCTGGCGAGGCTAGACCGAACGATGGCTCCGAGGGAAGAATCCCACGGAGGAGAGCTTCGAGCCCAAGAAGTCTGTCGACCCAGAAATCGTTCACAGAAATGTGGCTGAACGGAAGTCTTGTTGGTTCAGAGAATACCAGCCTACATGAGGAGAATTCCTCAGATACACTGGAAACATCCAGCCTTGCATCAAAAAACACAGCGGACGAAATTGCTAAAAACGGACAGCTGAAGGACGACGAATGCGACTTTGGCAGGACTGACCACGGTGGCAGCAATAATATCACGAACGAATTTGAACTTCCTGCAACAAGAAGCTGGCACTGTGAAAAATGTCCATACTTGACAGTGACATTGGTCCATTTCAGGCGTCACATGTCCCTGCACGGAAGTCAACAGCGGTACGAGTGCCAGTTTTGCGACTACAGCGTCCCACGCTATTTTTTGCTGCTGCAGCACAAGAAGCTCCACTTGACGCCAAATCGGAATTTGCTCTTCTCACAGCCAATCTCGAGCCTACAGTGCATCCCACATCTCGACAACGGCTCCGAGGAATTCCTCAAAGAAATTACGTTTGTGCCTTCGGAAGATGAAGCGACGTTTTTCGAGGACACGACGGACTTCCGCTTGCCATGTAAGCTGTTTCGATGTGAGGAATGTCCGTACAGCACCATTCGACACAAGGTGCTAGTCACGCACCAGAAGCACCACACCGTCCGAGCCCCATTTGCCTGTCCCTTCTGCAGCTACAGCGTAAATGACCAGAGGCGTCTCAATTTACATGTGATGGATCATTTCAACCTTCCAGGTTCTGAGATGAGCGCGTATTCAGCTTCCGAGACCCCAGATCTGATGGAAACGATGAAGGCGGAGATCATCCGGATATCTGGACGAAGTGTGGTGTCTCCAATTTCCGCAAATGTCGTCGATGATCAACCACGTGTTGCTGAGATCGCTCGGGAAGGAGAACATGGTAAGCAATCACATGATGAGTCTGAGGGAACTACTTCTGTTTTGAGCGAAGCACGACTGCAGAGAAATATAACAGAAGGTAACAACACATTAGGTCCTGGCAGAGAAACATTAGATGATGGCCACACATTAGATTCTGGTGAAAATATGATGGATGTAGTTTCTAACGCAGATATAAGAGATGATGGCAATGTTTTGGTTAATGGTGAAAAGATAATTGATGTCGACAGTGAACTTATCGGTGACATCAAAATTGCTCATTCTCAGCCTGTTTGCAATCATGAAGAAGACTTACAGTTGATTTTTCAAAATGAGACTCGGAACACGGTGGATCAGTCGTGCAAAGGCAATCCCGGAGATGCCGAGTGCAATCTAGGAAGCAAGACGCTGGCAGAAAAGTTGCTGCCGGAGCTGGATTTTGAGATCGTACGAAATGCTGACTATGACGAGGACAGAGAGACTTCAGATGCGGACTCGGTATACCAAGCTGTCCTTTGTAAGTCTGACCTCAGGATCAGAAGTGACGAGGAGCAGCAACAATCTGAACTGACTGACGGAGTGAGTGTCACAGTGATTGATGAGAAAGAAAAGCCGGTACTGTCGAAATCTGTCCATGACGAGGATGTCGGCTGTTTTCCCGCCACAGAACGATACGGACAGATTAATCCTGTGTGTATTATTGATTCTCCCATTCCAGATAATGATTTTGCAAGCCATCAGGAGATCTTGGAGACATTTGCAATATTCAAAGTGGAAACAGCGTCGCTAGACCAGATGAATGGTTGTGGATCGCAGGTCAAAACTGTCCGAGATCTTCCTGATGAAAATGATGAAGAAGATGACATCTTGTTCATTAGTGAAAGTGAATCTGAAATGGACGGTATCAACTGTTTGGAAAAGGATGTTCGCACTCGCACGGACCAGGACTCGCACGTGGAACAAAATGCCGACACACAGAGCACACGGCTGAAACTAGATGCCTGCGAAGAGCGCAACGAATGCACAGAGGAAGAAGACTGGCATGTAACAGTGAATGATGAAGAAGATCTTTATATAGAACTGAGTCCAGAACCGGAGGAGATTGGTGAAGAAAGGCTGGTTTGTGCTGACGCTGATCACCCAATGAACGAGGAAAAGGAATCATGCTTTGAACAGTCTCAATTAACCGTAAGTATTGTTGTTAATTATGTGTGTACCGATGCAGATGGGTAAAAGTTTTTGGTGAGTGTTGTATAGACAATCATCTAGCACAGAAACGTTGATAAATCAAAGAAAAATTGAGTGACCAATAGCAGACAATAAGAGTCTGCAAACCCAGGGAAACTGGTTATCCTCTAAATTCTTGGTTTGCCCAGCATTTAAAGATATCTATGCCACACCTATTAAACTGTTCGCCAATATTCAAATGTGAAAAAACTAGGATTCTGAATGTTAAATGCATATACATGTAAAACTGAATCCAGTGTGTTACTTTACTTGTGTAGTTTGCAATTCAAATTTCTGTAAAATTATGTACACAGAAGAAGAAGCTAAACTAGCCTCAGGTTATGAAGTTTGGCAACTTTGTATTTCTTAGCCTTGGCCTAAGGGATCGGTTGCAGCACAGTTGTCTCTCGGCTCACGTAAATATTAAGGCGGTTCATCCATGTGGTCATGTTTTCTTCACAAATATGAATTGAGTCTGTGGAAAGCTTTCTGAATTTAAGAAGTAGTTTTTATTGTTCTGTTAGGTCGCTCCAGACGAAGATCCAAGTTGAGCTAACGATCGTCTGGCTGTTTGTAATCTTCGATAAAACATCTGATGTTGAAGAGTTAGCAAGAGCCTGTCAGTTTCTAAAACTGCTGTTCTCTGCTCACAGCTTTTGACACGAAGTGATAAAACATTGAATTCGATTTTAAAATGAATAGAATAGCTCTAGAAATATTTTGGGAACTGTTTCCTCTTGTTCTATTGATAATTATTTTTCTGTTAGGAAAGTTGGAGTAACTACTGTCAGATTTATTGCTTGAGAACTGTTTGGAAGTGTTCTGTTGTTTAGGAAAGGTCTATTCGGTTTTGATGATAGACGAATTATTTGGTTCCAAAGCGCAGCCAAGGCCGTAGAATGCTGTGGATCGGAGTTCATTTCTCGAGTAATGTTAGACGCATGCAACTATTCATGAAAAGTAGTAGTCCATGCGATGAGGTTGAGTGGGTCTTCCTTCAGGTGTTGTTTACTGACATTGAATATCATACATCGTTGGATATGTGTGGTGTTTGGATCAGTTTTGACGATCAAAAGATGCTGAACGTATCGATGTTATGAAGTTTTTACGAAGTTATTTTATATTGGAGCTTAATTTGAGTGTTTTATGGAACTAATTGCTATTTTATGAAGTTTCAGTGTATATTGTTTATCAGAAATTTTATTTTATAAGTTCCATATTTGAATTTTTCTTGTAATTGATGATGCTGAATGATAGTAACTTGCTACCATTGAGGACGATGATGCTATCGAGTGTTAGTAATCTCGACATGGTGTCCTGTGCATTGGACTGGGCTACAAAACAGTTATTAATCAACTGCTCTTTTTGGAATTCTTTAAGTTAAGTCATCATCATCATTTCCAAATATCACTGTGAACAGTGTTCTGAATTTTGTTATCTTCATTAGAATTTGTATCGTACATATGTTGACTTTTCATTACAGATAATATATATGGTATATGTATGATGGTGAATTGGAGAGCTCCTAGATGTTGGTGAATTTGTGTTTTATTCACAATTCATGTTCATGAAGCTGTGATTCTATTTAGTCAATTTAACTGTTTCAAACAGTTTTGTCATCAAAAGAGAATTTGGGTGCAGTTTTAATTACCTCAACTTATAGTTTGATATTTAAAAAGGTTCCAGATAGTGCAGTGGTTAGCCCAGGCGTTGAGAGTTTAAAATTCGCACAAAAGGAGATATTTCAAGTTAGTTCCTCCACTTATACTCTGTAGCACACTTGGATATAAAATGAGTTCGTTGACCTAGGGAACGTATGTATTTACCAGAGCACCTGTGAAGCGCATTTTAGCGACCAGTGTGTACTAAAGTGTAAGGCATAATCAATAATGCTGGTTGTTAAAGGGTTAAGTAACTCACTAGGGTGTTCCAGCGTGGCAACTTAGGAATCGCTGAAGAAATGTGTCTCTAGTTAATCAGAAAATTTTACTTGAAAGTTGTGTTAAACACTAGGACATTTATGCTGACACCATATTTATGTAATAGCCAAGTAGGCCTACTTCATTTACTTTTATTGGATATCTAACTGTTCATTGTTTTTTGTTCTTTGTACATGAATATTATTTGCTGTCGATTGTCAGCATGTTTAATAAACAAGGATATAATAATAATCAAGGAATGCAAGGTTAAGAATGTCAAATTGCTAGTTATTATAAATTATGGCTGATTTAAGGGACATTAGATTTTGTTAGTGCAAGTATTTCATTTAATGCTGATGCCTCATTATGTAAGTGACAGCATAATAATAACTTAAAAGAGCAATTGGATTTTGTTCAATGTGAGTTGTTAAAATTAAATGTTAATGAATGCCTCAATATTTAAGGGACAACATAATTGTATATCACATGACTCGCATAGGGCACGTTAGTTAATACAAGTGTTTAATTAAATGTTAAGGACACAATATGTACGAAACAATGTACAAGGGATACAAAATAAATATTTTAAGAGTAGTTGAGCTCTCGGAAGTCGATTTATTGGGGAGAGTGCGCCTGTGTCTGTTGATGGATTGATGCGGCGGTGTGCGGGCGGGTCTGTTGATCGGTTTATAGGACGTTGCGCGGGTGTGTCTGACTGTCTGTTGATCAGTTTATTAGGCAGTGCGCGCGTGGGTCTGTTGATCGGTTTATAGGGCCGTGCGTGCGTGTGTCTGTTGATATTTTATAACGCACAATCACAGGTAGACTATCTATTAATTAAGTTGTAGACTACCTATTAAGAATGTAGCCTATTATGTTCGTAAAGTTGTGTTCATTAGTATGTATACGTTTAGCATGTATCAAGTCTTCCTATGTGGGTCTATACGTTGAACGAAACCAAACGAAACAAGCCAAATTAAAGTAATTACGTACTTGAAACAATATATTTAATTTATAATTTTATTTTCAGTTACAGTGTTAAAGAGTAAATTTAAAATTTAGTCTAGAATATCAAAATAATTTGTCAAATTTACAGTAAGAGCAATTGATGCCCAGATAGTTTTTGAAAAATTTAGAAGTTCGCAAAAGATTGTGAACAATAAATTCTTGTGCTAAAAATGTCATAATTATGTCGACTCTTAAGTTGATGTGGTTCCGTCTTTCCTGATACAGCGTGGATCTTAAGCCGTATTTCCGAATTGTCTTATCTTTAGTCCAGTCTACAAATCTACCATTTGTGGCATAGGCTGCTGTTTAAATCTTAGGGCTGAAACTATGAATAATGTGGCGATATCTTGTTTGCCGCAATGAACATGACTTCAAGGCAAGGCTGAGCTCTTCTCAATCTCTAAGAGTTGATGTAGGTTACTAGTGATTGGTTAAGTCGCAAGGCCTTTCCGATCAAATACACTGGACTCACAATTATTGATAATGATTAAATTATGATTTCGACTATTGTACACTTGAGTGCAGAAGCCTTGGGCTATAAGGGTTTAAGATACACGTAGACCTAATTACTTTTTTGCTTACGTCAATGAGTAAAAGTGCATCTAGAATGACAACTGGTGTCTCTGTGCCATTTGATGTCAGCTGAATAGCAAAGCATAAAATGCCCATGTAATTGCTCCAATAATGAAAACATGTGTGCCCCGAGCCCATAAGTTGTAGAAAGTGAAGGGGCTTTGGCCAGTCACAAGGGGGCCACTGAATACATACCATAACTGCTCATAGGGCCTAATTACATTAGCATGGTCATCTTTCGTATGTGCAAATGATATAGCTGCAGTCAAAACTTCAGAGCAAAAAGTAAAAATGTGGTGGAACTTCCCGGAACGGCGTTCCGCCTAATTTACTTGCCAAGGGTGCCGGAACGCCGTACCGGCACTCCAGGAGGTGCCGGAACGGCGTTCCGGCTGAAATTGACCACTGCATCTACCATATAATGTTCAGGTGCAGATCAATCTACCATATAAAGCTCAAGTGCAGATCCATCCACCGACTGCCATATAATGTTAAAGTGCAGCTCAGGTGATTTGGTTGCAAGATCGTTGGGCAACTCTGAACGAAATCAATCATTGCAACAATTGTCTCAAAATTTTATTTACCATAGCAATCATTTCCTTCAACAAGATAGGATTAATCAGGAGAAAGTTTTGAATCAGCTGTATTTTGAATAACAAACGGATTACACACAGGGCCCCGTTTTTCTGTAAACAGGACATTACTAGAGCAAACAATAACTGTTTATGAGGTATGCTTAGAGCTAAAGATCTGCAGTTAACAACTCGATCCTCCACACAAGTTTATATAAAATGCAGAAAGATAATACTAAATGCTGAAGATGATCACGAATTACGATAAAAGGACTATCAAGCAAATAATGATGCAGTTTACAAACTGCAAATATTCTTGTACAGTAACAGGTAATTCATCAAGTACGCACAATTTATATTGCTGGATAACTCCACATAATTCAAATGAGCATCCTAATCAGTATAGAAACTTTTAGTTGTCAGGGTCTATACAATATTTTCAAAATGATCCCAAATTTTACCTGTTTACAGAACATAACTTAAAAGTAACTGGCAAAATCATACAGTGGGCACAATAATAACGTTTATTTAGCTCATAGTTCATATGCCTTTTGCAAATGAGGGTGTTTTAGAATTTTAAATTATGTTAACACTGATTTATTTATTTATGAGCGCCATAAATGTTTTTCACAAGTGAACATAGTGCGACTAAAATTTAAACTAATTAAAAAACTTTTTATAACTGACTTTGCTCGGGTCATTCACATAAAACCTCAGTTCTCAATAAGAACAGCCTTGCAAGAGAAAATTAACATGAATGCTATTATAAATATAGACCTTTGTCAACCAATGCAGTTTCTAGAGTTTTTTTTATCATGTTATGTTAGTTGGCATAGGGGAGGTATTGCAGCAAATGGTCCTCTGCATTCTCAAGATGTCTAAACTAACCACAAAACGTTAAAATAGCAAGTTAATAAATTGGAATTCAAGCTGGATTCAATTGGCATTCTAGCTTATCAAACTGGTATTTTGTTTGGTTTCTTTGAAGCAAATTTGCTGATAGGCAAAAAACAAAACAAACTGGCAGCAAAATAAGTAAACAATTTATAAATCAGAAGCATTTACACCCAAGTGTAATTGCTTTAATAAGACATGGGTTTTATCAAGTCAAGACTGCAAGCACACACATACACATACATAATCCAGAGTTGGATTGCCAATTGCCTAAAATATCTAACACAACAAATATGCAATGGTGGAGCAGTCCAGTTACAAAAAAACACAGCAGATAACGGTTTAAAAAACATGTGGCTCAAAAAAAATAAACTTTCATATTCTGGAATAGTTGATTAGCAGAAAATACTGTAATGAGATCATGCAGTAAAGATCTGTTTCAAACTGACTAGAATCGTTTAGATTTTGCTAATAATACATCAATACAACTGAAATTTTTACTTTACGTGGTTTAAGCGTCAAAATGTCACCACTGAATATAAATAAGTCTACGTCAAAGGGCAATGATACTACAAGTACATTACAATTACATACAAACTCACAAATAGTTCCCACAGTAAATATCATGCAGGTACACTTGGGTCGCACTCTGTAAAAAAGGAAATAAAACTCAGAAACTGATGTTAGTGCAGCTATATGCTGCAGCTTCAAGAATCCAGAACAATCTATGTGTATGTTATGATTACGAGTTGAAGTCCGCTCAAAAGAGGAGCGTTCCCACTCCTCCCATCTCGCTCTGCTCCTTGACGAAGATTTCAAAGTACTGGTAGATTATTGTAACCGCCAGCAGAATTCCAGTTCCACTTCCGATGGCACCTGGAAATAGTTTATCAAAACAACCTGATGTTTATCAACACGGATTACTACACACATTAACATCCATTCAGTCTCGATCTCTTGCTTCAATTGGCCCCTCACTGTGGAATGCGCTTTCTCCATCTGTTTGCTCTAAGATTCTATCTAGAAGTCCCTCATCTCTTTTGCTTTTCTCAAAACCTACTTCTTCTCAAGTGGCCTTGCGCACTGGCAGCACTTCTGAATGGTTCACCCTACTAGAGGCGCTTTACAAATACTTAAATACAAGTACAATACATTCACACCCATCTTGGTCTTTTCTATGAATGAATTAGTTGAATTTGTTATAATAGTACTCCAAGTACACCAACACAGAAGCAAAAAACTCAACTGCACTTACAGCACATGCCAGAGATTTCTGGTTAATTTGAGTTACCAGCATAATTGAAGCACCATTTATTTGTGCAGATCCAGTTCAAAATACAGACACACTGGTTGAATATTTCAATTATAGAACTTTGTGTGCAAGTAATCTGATCTCAAGACCACAGGTGCCAGGCTGCAAACACTTGCAACAATCTCATACAATGCATAAGTATCAAGACACTGTAAATAATAAACAACACAACGCAAGACATTCGTGTATCAAAGGTTTTGTGATTCATCGAAACAACAAAGCACAATTCGTATGGAAAATTCCTTGTACCACCAGAAAACAAACATCTTTGAATGCTTCTGCTTCATTTAACTTCTGTTTCGTTTAACTAGACGTACCCAGGAAGTCAGCGAGCACAGACAGAGCGCCAATGCAGAGCCCTCCAAACGCAGCAGCAGTTGGAATGTATCTGTTCAGCTCGTGAATCATGGATGCCTCACGATGTCCTCGCATTATCATCTGCTGCTCCCTCAGCTGCTTAGCCACCTGCGAAACATCGTCAGACACTTCCCAACTGTACACAACTTCCACAAAGAAAAACTTTGACTCTGCTCAGATCTGATTATGATCTATATTTGAAGAAGAACAATAAATGACTACAACATTTCTACTCGTTACACAATTCTTCATTTGAATTGTTTAAAACCTGCTTCAATTGCATTTTAGTATAAACATAGCTAGCTACTTGTTACAATTAGTAACTTCCAACACATAAGGGATCAGTTGATGTTGCACCAAAACAATGCTGCTCAAAAGACTGCCAGAAATCAACCCATATGACGTTAATCAGTAAGTACAAAGAGTTAATCGATAAGTGAAGAATACAATACAATTTATAGTGACAACCATGTTGGAATAGTAAAAACAAAAGAGACAACCAAGACAATTCATTGAATAACATTGCAACTAAAACGGCCATGAATGTAGAAGTATATCTATACTTAAAAGGTGCTAAATAATTTATATTATATGCGTTAATTAACTATTTAATTAAATCCTAATTAAAAATGAAAAGCTACCAAGAAGCTACTGATTGAAGTTGATGATCTCTAAATCATTAAAACCCCAAACAAAGCAAGCCTCAAGCAGAATAGTCCTTACATCTTTGGCACTGGAGCCCGAAACATCAATCCAGGTTTTAGAGAAGAAGGCGCAGGAGCCAAGCATGAAAACAATGTAAAGGATGGCATGAACCGGATCCTCAAGGACATGCTGAAGGGTCTCTGGTGGAGACAGATAGTAACACAGTCCTCCAATTGGGTAAGATCTCGCAGGACCACCACCCTCAACGTCCTACAAACCCCACATGGATATAAAAAAGATTTGTAACAGCAGAATCATCCACAGCCAACTCACTGTCGAAATAAAAACCACTCATTAAACATTTATTTTGTTTATATATTAGGGATGAACCAAAACTCGGTTCGGTAACTAGGCCGAGTTTCGTAACACTCGGCAAAACTCGAACTCGGTAAAACGATGGGTTCAAGTTAAAATTTTTCTGTTTTGAAACGAAAATCGGATTTTTTCTTTTATAAAACGACAATTGACTCAAGTAAAAACACAACATACTATTATTTTTTATCTATAAAACGACAATCGACCTAACTAAATGCACAAAATTTAATATTGCTGATATTATTGCATACAAGCTACTACTTCCCACAGAAAACTAAGGCAAAGCTAAAAAAAATTAATAAAACTGTCAATCTACAAATCAAGAGAATGAGACTATTTTTAAATATTAGAAACTCGGACTCGGCAAAATTCAGCTCACAAAACTCGGCACTTGTAAGATGCTACCTCTCAGCCTCATCAGTTCAAAATCTCAAATAGTAACTGCAAAACAACACTGCTTTAACATCCATAAACTTGTAGCCAAAGAGTTTGCAACTTACCCCCCAAACACCAAGCAGGTTGATCAAAAAATTACCATGAAACTTGGCAGCTAACATCTGCAAACATACCAACACCAAATATTTTGTAATTGGAATGTTTAAAAAACACGAAACATAATTTAATCAAATCTGCTAGCAATATACAGGCAAACTATTATGTAAAACCTAAGCATCGCATAATTAAACTGAAACAATTATATATGCTCATTGCTAAAACAATGTGACTACAATCAACAGCCCAGCGACATAAAGAGCAAATTAATCCATGATTGTCGTGAAAGGAAACACAACACAAGATGCACTACTTAATTTATTCAATTTATTTTGTGATATTCACAACACATTTGAAATAATATAGAATTTAGTTGAGCTCTAAAAATATGACTTAATTAAAACATAACCATACCAAAGGGTGGTTCCAGGTATGGCTTAAAGAATAACAATAGAATTCTTGTAATTGTCATTAGCAATTTATATTGTGCCATTGTTTAATGCATAAAGCAACAAACGATGGCACGGTGTAATTGTTGCCTAACACGCTTTTCTTCCTTATAGGCATAAGCAACAGATGCAACATAATGTATGCGTTAACACCACTGTTGCTGAGAAAATCACCACAAAACCAATTCGAATTAAACATGCCAACATCAAACCCCAAAAAGCACAAGACTCCATCGAGAAGAGCACTTTAGACTCACCTGTGATATGACATAGAGATTCGAAACAAGTGCACTCTGTAGAATAATTGGTATGTTTGACGTGTAGAAGAGCTTGATTGGATAGCTGCTGTACTGGCCTCGATAGCGGGCAGACTTAATGGGCAGATCAACTCGAAAACCCTGAAGTAAAAAAAGGGCCATTAACTTATTGTAAATCTTTCTACCAAGCCTTTTTATTGGCACTCGTGAGAACAGCATAACATTGTTCAGTGGATGAAGTCCATTTCATTACCCAATTCTAGAACTGTGAAAAATTAATATTAATTTAATCAAATGTCATTTGTGCATTTCATTTGCAGCTCATTGAAATGTATCCAACCAACAATCGAGTGGTTAGTGGTTACATTACACAAACGGCTCAAAGAAAGTATGACCAGATTGTGTAATTAACCAACCTGGAAATAAATGACGATCGCAAAGACTAAGACTGTTGCCAGGAGATTCATTAGGTTTGGCAGGTTCTGTCTGTAGAACGCCTCCCGCAATCCTCGGACTTTGTCTTGTCTCGTAGCCAGCAGATGAAAGAGGGCAATGATTGCACCTTCAAACTCCGTTCCTAGAGACAAAAAAAAATCTCAAGCTGAAATAAATTTTTTATACACAACAACCAGTATGACAAAAATACAGCCTAATTCCCAATATGACACAAGATGTAGTAAAATATACTTTTAAAAGATGACATTACAAGCAAAGCTTACCATATCGTTACATAATATCATAACTAAAATTATTATTATATGAAGAATTATACAGTGCAAGTAAGTACAACTAAATACACCACATATGCATATACGTTAGGCTCAGTGGTTAAGCATTAATTAACCCTTTAATTAATGATCAGCCAGATTGATTTCCCACACCTTTTAGTATGCGCTGGTCGTTAAGTGTAGCATTTACGACAGTTAGGCACATGAAACAGCAGTACAAAGCTTATTACTGTGTTGGAAAGAAGAAATACAAGGGTCGTGCACCTACCACGGCCTGTGTTAACTGTGGTAGGACTGAAAGCTTTCCACACGATTGTCTCACAGATATTGGTGGCAATGAAGAGCGAGATGCCCGATCCGAGGCCATATCCCTTCTGCAGCAGCTCGTCAAGTAGCAGGACGATCAGACCAGCAACAAACAGCTACAGTGAGAAGACGGAAAAAACTCCATTTGCAAATGGCTGCATATATTCTATAGTTAACCTATTCTATTTATGGATTTATAAAGCGCCTCACACAGTACAACCTAATCAGAGGCGATCAATTTTCTGATATCTGATATTGGCACATCATTGAAATCCGTGCTCATATCCTTACCATTTGAAGCCAATTGATTATACCAGCATTTTGACTTCTATCTATCATATTCCATCTACCATATTGCATTTCTGCAAATCAAAGCCACCCCTTTAGAAACATCACGTACAACGACTGCATTATTAGAACCTGGTAATGAACAAGCACAAAGAAAATTCTTGTCTCCCGAAATGGGTGGTAAAACCACTCATCTACTACTGCACGATCCAGGACACCAAAGAACCCAGGTTTATGTGCACACGTGGTATCTGAACCTTTCCTTACATGTCATATGGTCTAACGAAGAGTTACCAATTTCGTGTGACCTATTCTACTCAAATACCTAAGCTGAAAACTTCTACACAGCCATTGCCATAATACAAATGGAACTGTGAAGTAATATTAGAATATTAACACCAGGTGTCAATTGGGGATTACTGCAGCAGTGAAAGGCAAGTGCCTTTGCTATCTGCAAAACCAAACAAAGCAACTACATCCAACAAGAAAAACAAAAATGTTATAGATGATAGTTGCTCGTTTTATATTTCCTTTAGATGCAGGCATACATGATATATCTTGAACATTTCCATGCCACTGTCAAACATGCATATTCAAGCAGGATAAAAGCATGGTTTGCAAAGACTCACAGCTCTAACTTTGCCAGTGCCAGTCCTCAGCTTGGATAAAGGAGGAGGGAGATGCTAATGATCTTTGTTATCACACGGCGTCATTAACCCTTTAACGACCAGCGTTATTGATTATGCCTTACACTTTAGTACACACTCATCGTTAAAGGGTTAAACAGAAATAACAACTCGCAGCTCTCTTGCAAACAGACCTGAATAATGATGATGAGACAGACTCCGGCTCCAATATCTGACGGTGCACCATACATGCCAGTCATGACATACACGATAGCCTGGCCAACAGTTATCACCATTCCGAATACTGAAACAAAACATGAACGGCTATTACCAGTTAATTCAGCCGCATAACCACTACATTGTATCAGACAAACTGATCTTACACACTGGTGAGGATCACTTTCTAAGGCACCACATAAATAATTGGACAGCTATCTGGCTAATCAACAGATCAACTGAAAACACATAATTATCACAAAATTTTCAGTAAAATAATGTTGTTTAAGAACAGTGTTTCCAAAACTGTATGCTGTGAAACTCTAGGGTCTCATTATGACAAAACAACAGTTCCATAAGGATATTGGATAAAAAGCTTGTTTGGATGTGCAAGCAACATTAAAAAAACAGACTCAGAAGTGAATGCAGTATATATCTATATATATATATATATATATATATATATATATATATATATATATATAAACAGACTCAGAGGTGAATGCAAGGGTTATGTGGAATATTCCCTAATTAAATGATATATATTGATTTGCAAGGGACTCTATTTTGTCATATATATAAGTCTTTTTTAAATCTGCTTGTATGCAATACCATTACTATTAATAATTGTTATTAATTAAACCAACATATGTAAATTGGTTAGTTCACTGATGCTACCAGATTACATTTGCCTAGGTCAGGGTTCTACCAAACAAATTACCTCATCAAAAGGGTTACATAGCAAAAAGATATTGCGCAGCAACGGTTTAGAAAACAAAAAGCCTAAGCCCTGTAAGATTCAAAATACAAATACTTAAACAAACGAGACACAACATAGCAGCAGAAATACATTCATATTATTGTTATGTTGAGTACTTGAACAGAAACGAACGCATCACAAGAAATCAATCGTTACATTTCTGCGCTCCGTTGAACAGCGCTCGATCCTTGGGCGTGTCTCCAACTTCGATGATCTTAGCTCCAGCCAGAAGCTGCATGATCAGGCCGGAAGTGACGATCGGCGATATTCCAAGCTCCATCAAAGTGCCTGAACAAAAGAGCACATCATCCATACATCACAAAACGATAAAAACATCGTTGACTTGAAAAGATTTTTCTTTGAAGTCTTGCCACAGAATTCCATGAAAAGTTAGTTCAAAACAAGTTACACAAAAGGTGCTATATAACTGTCCATATACATACAAACATACGTACACACCAAAACAGATATACATAGTTCAAGGTAAAAATACCAACAGATTGAATGAAGCAAAGTATGAGCAATGAGCAAAATTCTTCACAGTTTTCAGTGTCATTTTAGCGAGGCATTATTCTATTATGTGAGTATCACAACATTACAAGCTACAAGTTACGTGAGAAACGCACTGAGCTCCGTGAGCAAATGAGTGCTATGTGTACAACCGTACACTACACTTCGCTACAAACAGGTTGAAATCCACAGCACTAGCACAAGGGAGTTTGTTTTCCTTACGTCAAGCATACCATAAAGCGAAAGATACTATGCGTAATTACCTCTGTTGGAGGCCAGAATCACCCTCATCCAGTAAAATGGATCTGCAGAATCCGAAGACATTATTCCAAAGAGTGGAATCTGAAAAGTAACGTTTAAACAAGAAATCGCTGTAAAGGCTGGCTGCATCAATCAGGAACTCATAAGGAAACTGTCTCATGTCATAAATAAGGTGCATTCTGGATATAGTTGATTTTAACACAAAGAATAAATGACACTATATACAAAACAAAATATTTAATAATCAGAGGTCTGATCAGGCCAGTCAGCATGATGTAATTATAATAGATTGGCAAGCAAGTAAGGCAGGTTTGCACACAGCATAATGGTAATGCTGCCAAAATACCTGGTAGCAGCTACTCATATTTGTTTCAGCATTCGGAATGGTGAATTTCGTATTAGTTCATATTGTATCGATGTAACTGAATCATAATGAATCTGAAGTGGAATTTATATTGCACAGTTTTAATTGTGTACAGCAAGCACAAAATCCAGTGACTGGGATTCCGGACTGTCAAGGTTAAAATCACCACCTAAATAGAAAGATATCTCAAGATTTAAAAAGAAAAACTTGGAATCAAAATGTCCCCAATTGCTTATTTTTCCTCACCACCTCAACCCTTGTGACATCTAATCTACCAAATATCATTTAATATTTAATTAATAGTAATCTCCTACATCAACCAGTGGCAAACACAACAGACCTGGCAACAGACTAAGAAGATAAACAAAGTGATGGCCGTCCATAGCACCTTCTCACGAAACTGAATCTGAAAAAGTATTAAAAAATTGCATTGCACTTCATAATCTGAAATGATGGCTACTTAATTGAAGCAACTTAATTGAAACTACTATCTAACAGACATAGGCACCAACAAGCTTACATTACTTAAACACAAAATATATATCTCTTCGATTTTAACTGGGGGTGCTTCTGTTTCTGCTCATATTCTTAAGACTCTTCTCTTTCTCACTGGGAACACCTATGATTAGGTTGTACTAGGAGTAATCTGTAAATACAACACAATACAAGGCATAAACACAGCAATCACCTGTGCCACACGATTTCTGATATGGTTAAACCATCTGCAATGTCTACACTTTACAGCATTGCGAATAAGATTAGCAACCTAGAGATTTTCCTAAATTCACATAAACCGAAACTTTTCAATGCGTCAGACATGACTAGACAACTCAATGCATGATTAATTTATCTGTTACCACCAGTACAGAGACATGATTGAGCCATACAACTACTCTAGCACCTATCAATAGGTTCTTCTGCAGAGGTGATCACTGATAAAAACAGGACAGTCTTGTTCACAAGTGATTTGCTTAATAAAATTCCTAATACATATACATTAATCCCCTAACAGCAGCACAGTTGCCAAAACCTTCTGAAGTCACTCACTTAATAGACAAGATGCACGGAACCTCAATGTGTAGCACAACATGGTAACATTTGCGTAAAATCAATACACACTTTACCAGCCAAAGTTCAGTCTCATCATCATTTTTAGACAGCCTGCATATATCAGCTGAGCATGGCTGCCAAAATATTGGGCAACAGGTGTAGGCTTCAAGCCCTGCAGAGGGCAACACAATTCCAAAGCAGGTCAACATTATACAGCTGCACATATATATACTTGAAGCCTTGTACTGGCTTCCTGTAGCTGCACGTATCCACTACATGATCCTCTTTTCATTTCAAAAGCCCAGCAAGGCTGTGCCCTGAGATATATGTCTGACTATTTGCGAAAGCCGTTATCTGCAACTACATTTCATTCTTTGTGCTCTGTTGATTGTCATGATCTTTTTTGTGCCTAGGACTAAACTGCCCTGACCCAACACCTGGCATTTGCTGCTGTGGGTCCATCTGCCTGGAGTGACCTTCCTCCATCATTGAGGACCAAACTAATGATTGGATTATTTCTATTGACATCTTGCTCGTTAAAGACGTTTCTTTTCCTCCGGAGCTTCTGTGCTGAGAGTTATTCAGTGAGAGGTGCTATATAAATCTAAAGATATGATACGATATATCTACTAGCACATGCCAAGTAGATGCTGCAACGGAAACAACAATGGAACCTCTACCCATCCCTCCTGCACCCATTCCTCCTATACCCATCCCTGTCAAACCCCATCTGGTAAACAATGGCAGTGGCTTGGCTGTTGTCTGGTCAAAGATGACAACAGGTGTTTCAATCACATGATTGGTAGCTCAATTCAGACACTTCAGATTCTAAAATAATGCATGGCAACAGCAGTAACAGAAAATGTCTAATAAAAATATAACACAATAGCAGCAATTTATCCTTACAAAGAAATTGAACACAATTGTCTGATAGTAAGTCGTGTGAATTCACAGAGTTCAGACTAGAAACATTGAGATTCCTAGGTACACTATGACCTAAAATATTACATATACACTATAGTATATATATAAAATCATATATATATTTCCCTACATCGACTACACCTAAATTCATTCCTCGTGTTATTACCGCGATTGCTAAATGTAGATCCTTTGCCGGTATTAGCCCTGCTCCATGGAATGGACTTCCCTAGAGCTCCTCTTAGCATTTATCATCTTTTCTTATTCCATCTCCACCTCTTTCTCTCAAGTTAAAACCTTCTGTTTCATCCTTTTTTTTCTAGGGTACATTGCACTGGGAGCACTGTTGAAGGGAGCTGTCAGGATCACTTTATAAATGATCAGATACAAAATAATACAATGAATATATAGTACACTATTTCAATATACCTCTGACCTGGGTCTGAAACGCATGTCAATAGGCCTGTGCCGTATAGTATACAAGAAAATATAAGTAGAAGCTTCATGACATAAATATCATGATGGCAACTTACCTTCCGTTCTGGTTTTTGTATTTCAGGCAATATTGCACAGAAAGGTTTCACGAACTCCAAGAATTTTACTGTAAATGGAAAACAAATCATGCAGAATCTACTTTTTATAAACTCGCCGACATTTTTAAGAGTACACGTCAATAAATTTTAATTCTCGACATTTTATAAATAGAATAAACTATTCCACCCTCTTTTGTCATGACAGAATAAATTAATATGCACGCTTTGTCATTGTGTTGGCAACTGACTTTCTCGAATGAATGGCTAAATATATGGTTTCAAACGGCCTTAAAATTGAAGTGCAAGGTCTTGTTTCGAACGCTTAAATGTCAGAGTTCTAAATAAATCGCAAGTTGGGGCGCCATCTCTGGAAGGGTTTGCAGTACCCACAATGATTGTATAGAGATTGCGACAAGCTCCAGTTTTACTTTTATCTACAGCCTGAACTCAAACAAATAGATTAGGAAGCTTTTGTTACATACTCCCCATTTTATCTTTGCTGGATTTACAATAATCCACCACGTCAGAGCGATTGAACTACTCGAAGCACGAAAATGTTGTTATAGATATCATATTACGCCTAGAGTCAAACTGCATGATGACCCATTTGAATATCTACCGCCATCTGTGGTACAACTCTAAGACACAAACCGCCGAAAACGCGTTGAATTGAGTTAATATAAACTTTCTGAATAGTCTACAAGCATTACTTGCAGCATTCAAGAACCGAAACTCTTACGTACGTTTATATTATTGTGCCTGCTTTAATAGTTGGTGTCGTACTCCAAGATAACTTCAAACTCACAGCTTATATTGACAACCTCACAGCAACTTGCTCCCCCACTTTTTATGCTCTCAGAAAACTCAAAACTCGTGGATTATCGTCTTCTATCATTCATTACATAACCAAGGCCACTACCTTCGCTAAATTGTATTATGCCTCCCCATCCTGGTTGGTCTAACCATAGCCTCTGATAAAGAGCACCGGGAAAAACTACTAAAATGAGCCAAACACCTAGGTTACTTAGATCATTCCTTCCCAACAGACTCTGAACTTGCAAACACAGCAGATGCCAAACTTTTTCTCCATTTACACAACCCCAAGCATGTTCTTCACCAACTCCTACCTCCACTCCGTCCCTGCTCCATTCACCAATTAAGACCTAGAGCACACAACTATATTCACCCACTCAAAGACAACTCTCGATTTATCCCCAGATCATTATGCAAAAACATTTACTAGTTTGTTATTAATTCTAGGTACTATTATTGATCACTGTCGCTCATGTAAGCATTTCTGCTTTATTATCAGTTTGTGTTAATTCTAAATAATTGAATATCTATCTATCTATTTATCTTTCGAAGAGTTCAAAACTATTAACTGACTCAACAGTTAACATTCTTTGCAAATCTCTACCAAATAGGCATCAACATGAACTGTGAGCATAAATTCCAGGCCCCTAACCAAAGCAGTGACACGATTCTTGTATGGAGCTGAGTGCGTTCCTTAGCAAAATATCTAACTATAGTGCTATACTGATGCTTAAAGTTTAAACTCTTGCAGTGAAGTGTCAGTGATATTATATTTAACAAGGCATAGATCATAAATTATGTTTCACTGATTATAATATTTCTCATTAAGTTGATTGCGGGCCCAGCCCCTGAAAACTGCCGGGACTCTGCCCCCCCCTTTTAGCCGGCATGTTTGTGAGCAAGCCACAGATGTTGTCCAGAGATTCTATAAGAAGCTACAACAACACCAAGTAGCAGATTGACCACAGCACAGCCATTACCAAAATTTCTTTAATACGCGGGACTTCAGTTATAAATAGAAAGAGAAAATTAAGAGGCTGACTGACGCTGATAACGTTAATGGTGGGGCACCTATTCAATTGAGCAGCAGAGGAGAAGGATGTCATCCGATAAATCTATTCAAAATGATCAGGGTCAAGGCCACACAATCGCTACAGACAAACATTAACCATGCTATGTCAGTAATTAGTTTGGTAACCTAATAAGGTAGTAGCAGATTGAACAAATCATGCAGGATTGCTAAGAAAAGTGGGGCTTCACATTTGCATGAAAGAAAGAATAGTAAAAGAAAGTGTGACTAATGCTTAGGGTCGACAACTAAGTTGGAAGACGAAAGAATTGAATTAACACGACTTCTTACTGATAAATTGACTCAATGCACGTGTGCAACATTTCTATTAGTATCTAAATACTAATATTACATCAATGAGCTCTAATAAAAAGTCTGTGATCTATTCTCTCGTTCAATCCCACAGTTTGGACATCCAAGCTGCCAAGAATGTTTTTCAGTCGGTGTCAATGCTTGTAAATTGCATCCTGTCCATTACACCAAAGCCAAGTTCTCTGTAGTGGACACTCTTGCAATGACGCTTCATTGTATCTCTTCGGCGAAAGGCTTTCCTACATACGGGACAGTGAGAAAGTAGCGGCGATCGTGAGTGTATTGCATTGATGTGCCGCTTCAA
This sequence comes from Bimastos eiseni, assembly GCA_959347315.1. Classification (NCBI taxonomy): domain Eukaryota; kingdom Metazoa; phylum Annelida; class Clitellata; order Crassiclitellata; family Lumbricidae; genus Bimastos; species Bimastos eiseni. Next base: position 11,913,625 of record OY365819.1, read on the forward strand.
ATGATGTTTCGTGGTAAATGTCATTGAGCACACAGGACACTGGTTACCTAGGTCACCGTGATTATCACCATCGAGGCCGTAAGGAGAATTAAATGGATCTGAGAGGTCCGAACTGTTGAAAGCACTTGGATCTGACGAGAAATTTAACCAGTTAGACTGGCTTGATGTTGAACGTTCATGACACAGCTGAAAATTATGTGCCTGGTAGTTCAGATCCAAACTGTCAGTTTCCTGAGAAGTATAACCTGGCAGTTCACAAGCCGTTTCTGCCAAGTCGTCAAGATGTTCCTGCTTGATCTGCGTGTTGTTCCAAGTCTGTGTCGTACATTCCACATTAAGAGTGTCCAACTTCTCTTTCCATTTCCGAGTCCTTGACAGAAGTTCAGAACAACTTTCTGCTTCTTCCATCTGACTAGATTTCAGACCAGTAACTCTGCCTGATTCCAGATCACAAGCGTGCATTCTCTCGTCTTCAGGTTTTTCGGAGCAAAGTGGTTCCTCTGATACAAGATCAGTCTTGCTGACTCGCAACTTTTTTTTCACTGCACAACCATTCTCTGTTGAATGCTCTTTATCGAAACTGCTACTGGACTGTACTTCGCCAAACGAGGTAACTTCTCCTGAAGGATCCAGACCCTGATCATTACCACTCACACAATCACTTGCTTCATCTGAAAGAAGTGTTTGAATGCTAGCAATAGGAATGACCTGCTTAATGTTTAACAAAATTACATCTGTTTTGTCAAGTGTAATTCCGAGCAGGCCTTCCACACAAAGCTCTGCCTCAAATGTCAGCATGTTCCGACATAGTGTTGCTATTGTCTCCTGCATCACCAGCGTCATCATATGGCGCCTTGTGGCGAGACTGTTATCAACCTTAGTTACCATTGTAAAATCTGAAATACAAATTAAAAATATTTCAAGTTAATCAGCTGCTGAAATAGAACACATTCATAAGTGGAATTTGAATCTAAACAGTTACAATGTAAGATGAGCCTTACTTTAAAATAACTGCTGTCACTAGTTGCACTGCCCTAGATAGACATACATACTCTTCTCAATCACTACAGTTTACAGCATATGTCCTGTTTAAAAATCAGAGGAGTTCTATAACTTAAAAATAGATTCTTAAAAAAATACAGTCACAGTTGTGTAAGCAAAAGACTATACAAATAAACAATTTTTCATCATTCACTCAATAAGATATATCAAATCTCATTCATAACTCAAATGTCACCAGTATTCAACATCGTGACTAAAAATCTAAATATGGTCTATATAAACATAAACAAAGAGCTTTTCCATAACCGCTCCTTTGTTTCATCACCTGTCGCGTTTCTTTCCCTATTCCAGCGTGGCTGATTTTTCTCATTTAACAACAGACTCTTCGGGAGGACAGCTAAAAAATGTGGGTACATACTGGAAAAAAATTTCAATTCCCAAACATGGATGCAAGAAAAGAAGGGTGAACCTTGGAAAACACTGTAGAAATCTAAAATATTTATGAAATATTCATCAAATATTTTGGGGATATAAGCAGCTGCATCCCCTTCACTTGAAATTTCGGAGGAGAGCCTAAACATCATTGTAACTGTAATCTCGAAATTTAGTAATGTAATTCAATGTAATGTTAGTACTTAGTAATGGCATCAACTTATTCACAAGCACAGAGATACCAAGTGAAGATCCAAGTATGGATGCCATATAAATAGGGGCACAGATGAGCTGCAAAGGTGAGTATGTTAACGTTAGGATGAGAGAGTGGTACGGGTCTGGATTAAGTTACTAAGCACATCTTTTCGTCAATCCATCTTTCATTTAACAATGATTTTTCATCAACTCAGCTCACAGTTTAACAGGTTTCTGTTCCCCATGCCACTTCTACTACCGACGTTAACCAGATTTGCCATGGAGAATAATTTACGATGCCATTTATTAACATGGGTAATTTACAACACTAAAATAAGGTTTTACTGGCACCTATTAATTATTTTGGTGCTAGGGATCACCAGATAAAGTTTTGTGAGGTTTGGAGCAACTTAGTAAATCCAGTCCCGTACAGAGAGTTTTAAGGACAGAAAATTGAATAGATCAGAGTAGAATTCTTGAAAAGGTGAGATCTTAGTTAAGAATGATAAGGGGGTTATGGCCGAGGGAGGCAGCTGATCGTGTTCAGCATTGATATTAGCACAGGAACTGACAATCTACAGAATTTAGGAAGGTGACTGTTCCATAGTTGATGCGCTGTGTGGTAAAAGCAACGGTTTGAGAATGTGAGATGAGCAGTGACTGCGTAGGAACGGGAAAGAGTGAGATTGGATGATCCAGTACAGTATCATGGCTAAACATGGCGGGTGCATAGCTAATTGCCGAAACCTGAGTTCCCAAACTGATTTCCACCGTAAACCAGAAAACGAAGCTAGATTGAAAAAAAGATTTTTGCTTAAATGAAAGCTGGATCGATTAAACGAATTCATGCAGAAGAATTCATGGATTGATGAATGAATTGCGTTGTTTTTAGACAGTTTAGCGCTTTTTAATAGTACATTGTTATTTTCGGGGATTCGGGCATTTTGGCCTTTTCAGCGTTTTCGGGTTTCGATGATTCGGGATGATCCCAACATGTCGGAGTTCGAGAAGGAACGTGGGCTTCGAGTATTGGAGAGAGTAGTAGGTTAGGGATAGGAAAGAAAAGCAGTCAACGACAAATGCTCTCTATTTTAGTGGCGTCTACGTACTGCCTATGTTGTGACGCCATAATGTAACCTTACACACAAATTATCTTGTAGCGAATTCTGTATACACAAGATCAAGCTTGGGATTATACGGAGTCAGTGGCGACTCTGTCCACTGATATAATATTGGTCCCAGCCCCCAAGGTACAACATAATTAAACAAAACTGCCACAGCCTGTTAGATAATTATTATTTTGCACGTTTACATAAAGTTTGTTTCTTACGTTTTCAATAATATACTTTATATAAATTCCTTTAAAACTATGATGATTTAAATATTAAAACGTAAATAATAAACTCCACAAGTTTAAAAGCTGCCAAAGATACGAAACGAGATACCTATATAAGTAAGTAAGTATGTACGTTATTGAACCGCTTGCAAACGCAATATATAATATGTAAAAGAATCATATAGTTAAATAAATAGGCTACAGCTCCATCAATTGTGTATTCAATCAAAAGCAACACATAATTCATTAATTGTTTAGCAGGTTTCTCAATTCTGAAACTTATCTTGGCATTTGCCTCCAAGCAGTTCAAGACAAGATTTGGTCATTTTGGCAGGTCGGGTACACGTAACACAAGATACCAAGTGAAAGTACAATCTGGTGGCCTGATGATGAACAGATAGAGAGAGAGGGCACAGGAGCTGTTAAGTTATGGATTTCTTAATCAAATCTTAATAAACAATCTTTCCTAAAATAATTCGTTCTGACACTAACGCGGTATGATTACAAGTCATAGCATGAGTGCATGATCACTAGCTAGAACAGGAGTCGATTTTAACTGTATGGCATCCATACAAGGTCAATCAACTCCACTGTTAACTTTACCAATGCCACCTAGCTAATCGGCTGAATCGACCTTGGGAGGGTAGCAGAAATCAAACGCCGGTCCATGCTGAACTTCTTTCTTCATACTTAGTGTAGTAACCATTACTAGTATGCTTTAAATTTATGCTAAGATGTCCCTAACATTCACTGCCTGCCTTGCGTATTACTTCATTCGAATCGACCCATTAGCGCATCCCCACAGTTTGACCTCGGGTTATGACCGATCCTATAAAGGACACATACACAAGTGTTTCAACTACATACAAATTTTTCAACTACAATTCTAACACCCATCAAAGTAAAAGTAGTGCTCGTGAATAATCCAGTGCCCTGTGCTTGGCTTCTGAGTGGTGCTTTAGAAGTTTGGAGATTGCAATTACGAAGCACAAATAGGTAAACAAATTAACACTACCATTGGCAAAATATCTGTAAAGATGTCTTGAAAGCAGTCCAAACAATAGTGATGTTATTTTATTTAAAAAAACTTAAAAGTTACAGTAATAACCAAATCCAGCACATGGAGTCTGAAGAACATAACAGCTACACCAAGAAGAGTCCGGAAAATAAGAAGAGAATCACGTTCATACAAAGTTGTATCCACAATGTATACTTATAAAACCTATCATTAATTGCTTAATGTATATTTTTCCACATTACATAACAAACGATAAGAAAAAAATGGAGAGGATTGGTCATGATGGTCGCTAGATTTCCAAGAAATAACAACACAAGGTGACATAACAGAACAGTTTCAACCTGAAATACAAACACCACATAAAATTTTATCTTAGAAACAATTCTGCACTATACTGAGCTATGACACAGAAAAATGGCCTTGACCATAAAACAGCAAATCACACAAACAACTAGGCTAGAAGTCCCAAAATAACCCGGTTTTAGTTGCAGCAAACCAACTAGATTTAGCAACGACCTTCATAATTGCCACTGTTGACAGAATGAACAGTCATCCTCAATATCATGAACCCAAGCAGGATGGCAATAATTTTTAATTGCAGAAAGAACATTAATTCCAATAGACAAATCAATAATAAGCTAATTAAGCAAAACCCACTTTGCATATGCATTTCGTAATATTCTTTCAGTTATCGTCGACCCTATATGGTAATCATATCTACACCAACCGCACAATTGTATTTACAATTCCTCCCTAACTGAAAACAATACAGCTTATTCTTCTAAACAAGAACTACCTACTATAAGACATAGATAATTGCCGCATCAAGAAAAAATATTTAGAAAGCTTGAAGTTTTATGCTCAGATAAAATTACCAGTCTGCCAATTCCTACATTGATCAATCTGATAGTTCCTACGTCGACAACATTTTGCGGGTAACATCGAGAGTTGGCAGACCGGGTACACGAGCCGTGGATAAGGCCAAACGGCTGAATTTGATTTTCCAATTGTTTTCACTAAAAGGATCTCGAACAAGTCCAAATTGCTGCTCAAAAGGGCCAAGCACCTCTGAGCTGGTATGGACAGTGCCACAAACTATGATCACACGCAAGCCATGAGGATCGGACAATCCCCTCACGCCCGTAGGCTCCAGGTTCGGATTAAAGACGAGCCGTTGTTCGCTAGTGAGACTGGATAGCCTCTCGCAGACAGCATCTGCTTCGCTGATATCTTCCCTCTTACGTGTTTCTTTGTCAAAGAAAAGGATCGACAGGTTTGCATCATGGAAGAAATGCTGTGGCCCAAAATGTTCAGCTGCAGAAGTGTGATTGAGGTATAACGGGTTACAGGCATTCAACATCTCGTAGAACCATTTGGAGAACTGTAAGGCCATATCCTGATCTTCTTCTGTGCTCTGCAGAGCGCTATTCTGCCATGAGTCGCCTGTCTGGCCAGTTGTTGACATCTGCCCATTGTTCTGTCCTCCAGTGTTCGTATTGGGTAACTGATCTCTTGCCGGAGTCTCGACTGGGAAGTCATCTTCATCACCGTCCTGACAAAGCAGAAAAGTTGGTTGCATAAGAAAAACACAATGAACTCAGGTTACTCTACAATACAATTAGACATTTATAACACGCTTTAACAAGACAAGTCTTGCACTAAAGCGCACACACGATGCAACTAAAGTTGTAATGCAGAGCAATTGTGTGCGATGGACTTGCTCAAGGTCCCTACACAGTGACACCTCGAACGAGGGTCAAACCTGCTTACTCAGCGCACACTGAGCATTACGCAGCGGCGGATCCAGACCATCTAGTAAGGGGGGGGGGGCGATTTTTAGGTTTTAGTGGCAACCACAGGTTGCCACTAAAACTCTAAAGCTAAAACTCTAAAATCTAAATCTAAAACTCTAGTCTTCATCAAATGATTGTATTTCAAATTTCAAAAATTATAAATTACTTCAAAATATAATTTACAACAGTGTATATCTACATTAAAATTTGAACATTTTTGTTGACAGTGCATACTTTCTTTATAAAGGGCTGCAAAAGCCAAGTAAAAATCGCTAAAAGAAATTTCTTTCCAAATAATATAAGGGGGGGGGGCGATCGCCCCCATCGCCCCCCCCCTATGGATCCGCCACAGTAGACAAAACATTTATGCGGCTCAAAAATTACAACGCGTTTTAGCTTCGCGGCCGAAACTTCGGCCTCTCAACGCACGGAAAGTTCTTTGCAGATGCCTAAAAGCGGCACCAACCCTGACACTAACCGACCCACACAACGCCTAATTGTACCGTCACGATGCTTAACCTGACCCTTTCCGACTCTCACAACGCACATTAAATTTCTCGGTGTTTTCAACTGTGCGCATGCGCCAAAGGTTGCGCGTGCGTAGAGGTCATGACTCGCGGAAAGTTGTATCTGTTCGGCCGTAGAAATAACATTTTCGAGAAAATCATGGGGCATCAAAAGTGAACCAATTTCAGTAGATACTGAAATATTTCACTTTGATTCGATAGGTGGCAGAACGGTTTTGAAAAAGCCCACAAGATCGAATTACTGCATTTGTGGAAACGTTGTCCTGTTATAGCCTTGTATTGGCATACAGGCCGAACGCCTCAGAATCCAGCCGTTAGCGTTGCGAATTGTCAGCATGTCGATTGGCGCTATATAATTGATCGATCACAGATTAACCAACAAAACTCAATGTAACACTCAGACGCTTCCCATTTAATGTAGACAACACATTTATGCGGCGCAAAAATTAAGCGTTAATCACAAAGCGTTTTAGCTTCGCGGCCGAAACTTCGACCTCAACGCACCGAAAAATTACTTCTGCGGCCGAAAGTTCTTTGCAGATGTCTAAAGACGACACTAACCCTGACCATAAACGACGACTAACTGGACCCTCACGATGCTTAACCTGACCATTTCCTTATGCGGCGTAACAATCACGCACGGAAAAAGAACTTCTACGGCAGAAAGTTCATTGCAGATGTCCAAAAATGGCACCAACCCTGACCCTAAACGGTAGCAACTCGCCGAATTTTATATGTGTTCGGCTGTACAAGAAACATTTTCGAGATACTGATCGCGAATCAAAAGTGAAACATTTTCAGTAGACACAGCTGAAAACATTTCACTTGATTCGATAGGTGGCACCACGGTTTTGAACAAGCCCACAAGATCGAATTCCTGCATTTGTATTGGCATACAGACGCTTCCCATTTAACGTAGACAACCAGTGGCGGATCCAGACCATCTAGTAAGGGGGGGGGGGCGATTTTTAGGTTTTAGTGGCAACCACAGGTTGCCACTAAAACTCTAAAATCTAAAACTCTAGTCTTCATTAAATGATTGTATTTCAAATTTCAATAATTATAAATTACTTCAAAATATAATTTACAACAGTGTATATCTACATTAAAATTTGAACATTTTTGTTGACATTGCATACTTTCTTTATAAAGGGCTGCAAAAGCCAAGTAAAAATCGCTAAAGAAATTTCTTTCCAAATAATATAAGGGGGGGCGATCGCCCCCATCGCCCCCCCTATGGATCCGCCACTGGCATTACGGGCCAACCACTCTGACCAATCGGCCACCACTCTACAACATATTGCATAACATCCAAGACATGTAAGTAATATATTGTTTTATTAACTAACTTATATATAGCTGCTCACAGAAGTGGTCAATCAGCAGCACTCCCAATGTAAAAACCCAGAGTGCACAAAAGGATTTTGAGGTGGGAGTTTAATGATAAAGATTTTCGTTTACTTACAAACAGACAAACCGCAGTATACTTATGAATACAGACATAGTATGAATGAATGATGACAAGTTATTATAGGAGTCAAATTTAACTATTGGCAGCCACGCAGGGTGCGCATTGTGCTACACATCTAATGATGTATGAAGAGACCCAGAAAGAATCGTAACATGTAGATATGAGGTAAGGGCGTTCCAAAGGGAGGTCCCAATGGTGGCAAAAGATCTGGTTTAATCCATAGTGGTCTTAACCTGTGGATAAACAGAGCATGCCAGTTCAAGAAGTGCAAAGCTCGACGAGAAGCTGTAGAAAGAGAGAGCAAATGAGATCCTAGTTTGGAGCAACCACAGTTTGAACTGAATGACCAGGACAAGAACTTTGAAATGAATGCAAGCTGGTAGGGCAATACGCACTTACCCTTGGAATCCAAGATCAAAGGACAGGTTAAAGCCTGCTGATGCAAATGCGCCCTGCGTCAATATTGCCTTACACATTCAGTCTATTGTACTTACCGAGGTCCACTAGTGGATCCCAAAGTTAAGAATGGTAGAGGACGGCCAAATTTCCTCCGGTAGAGATGCCATATGATAAGGAAGTATTGAGGTCAGTCATAACAGAACTCAAAGCTTGTAAAGTACAACTTGAGGAAAAACTTATCAGCAGCACTCCAGATCAAGACGAGAGGTGTCCAACAGTCAAACAAGACTTCAAGGACTAACAGAACACTTAAGTTAACAGAATGATTAGCTGACAACTGTTTAATAAAGGCAGAATGCTCCTGAATACATGGTCAAACGCGCTGAATAGTAACAGCTGATGCAGAGATACACAAGGATCTCAGATGGTATGGGCAGTACCCACAAGGGCATTTCGCATGCGTTTGAATCTTACACACGACCATATTAAAGACCTTATTTCATTAAGACACATGCACTATAGAAATTATGCTATCCATTACAATCACAATTACATTTCGAACAGACAAGATAAATAACAATACCTTAGCCTATAAATCTTGCAACTTTCAAACAACCATCAAACATGATGCAGCTGATATAAAACTGACTAACCATCATTATATCGTCCTCTGACGTGTTTGGAGAACCCCAGTGCTCAAGCACTCTTCGTACTATGGCACGTTTATCAGCAGTGGGAGCGATAGTAATTCCTTCATTGTAAAGATATCGAAAGAGAACATCACGCTTCATCTTCTTGCGGCGAAGCAATTCCACTGCACTGATCGTGAAGGCAAGAATGGCATCGACTGCCTCTATAAACCCAAAAAAGCATATGTGAAAACCTGCAAATCAGAGTCATCCCATTTGTTATGAAATGCTCAGTATTAAATGTACACTCCTCTGTAGTTACTCACAAATACCTAGGGTGTTCTGTATAACAGCATTCAGGGATGTGGTCTCGAGACTGCAGTCTTGGTGTCGAGACCGGAAAACTGCGGTCTTCTCTCTAATGCATCGTTCTAGGTCATGGACCATTGGTCTTGGTCTTAAGGGAACGGTTTTGGGATTGGTCTCCATCTTAAATTAGCGTTCTTAGTCATTTGCCGTATCAGAGCAAATTTTTATAGTGACAACCGTCAAAGAAACATCGCTAAACCCTTTAACGGCCAGCGCATAGTAAAATGCAAGGCATAATCAAAAACGCTGATTGTTACAGGGGCGGATCCAGACCATCTAGTAAGAGGGCGGGCGATTTTTAGGTTTTAGTGGCAACCGCAGGCAAGCCCACAAATCGTAAAACTTGTTTACTTTTTTTTCTTTGAGTATCATTCTTCTACTGTCTTAATCTATGTAATGTAACTATAAAATGACGTCATATATTGATATCCCAATACATTAAAATTTGAACATTTTTGTTGACATTGCATACTTTCTTTATAAAGGGCTGCAAAAGCCAAGTAAAAATCGCTAAAGAAATTTCTTTCCAAATAATATAAGGGGGGGGCGATCGCCCCCATCGCCCCCCCCCCCCTATGGATCCGCCACTGGATTGTTATAGGGTTACTGACTAATCATTGCCAAAGCATTTAAACCAAAAGCAGCATGAATAGAAGAGAGAGCAAAAATGAAATCTACTATTGATTTGCTAGTGGACGTACAGAATAAATTACCAGTGGTAAAATACTGGTAATGAATAAAACAACAATATATCTAACAGGTGGCTCAATTTGGAGAACCTCAGATAAACAAACACTGTCTTGAATTATGTTTAATACCATTGACCAATCCTACTAAAACTGTGTAACCAATCTACACATGGTTACAGGGTTGTGTATTGATAACCAGATTCATAATGTCGACTTTACCAAAAATATTAATCTATATGCACTTAACACAGTACACATACGAAATGTGAACACAAAACTGAAAATAAAATGAAAATAACAGTTACAAATATGCAACACTAAGAAAACATGGTTGAAATAAAAAGTTAAAAAATTGTCTGATCTAAACTTTAATAATTATGTCACGTACGTATGCACGGATCCACGGTAATTTTCTGGTCTGCAGCATCAAAAGCTGGAGAAGCACTATTGTTAACTAAATATTGCACGCATTGTATGACAAAGTAGCTGATTATAATGAAGAAACAGTGAAAATACTTACTTAAAACTGAACTAAAGACACTAGCAACAGAATGACTACTTCACGCAACTCAACAAATATTAAAGAATCATGTAACACAAACTGGGTTACTACATTTTCTAGAAAAAGTGAAAGGATAATGGAGCTAAGTTTGGGTGACTGCGAAGCATTAACTTACCCTCAGTTGTACGCAAAGAAAGTTGATATTTTGACACAGTCCGGGCCAGTAACATCACTTCGTCATTAGGCAGCAAAATGAAGAGCTTTCTGGCTGAACTTTTTTCGTTGTCGGTTAACATTTTGCCCTGACAATCTTACCACTTTCACACTACGCAACCATGTGGGCGATAATGTAGAGAAAAACAAATTAATACTAAATAAGCGCTGAAGTTCCGGTATGAATGATCTTGTCGAAAGTTGCCATCTAGCGTACGTATTGTAAGTGTATCAAAAATAATACCAACATTTAACACGCGAATAGTAATACAATAGTAATATTAGCAATTTGAACGGGATGCAGAGCACGGGATTTTAGAGGTGTCATCCGAACAAGCGGCAAGGTAGAAGCCGGAAGATTTTGTGTATTCCAGGCGATAGGTCCAGGACCTACAGGATCGTTGGTCTTGTTAGGAGCATTAATGATGACTTGCATCTCTCTGGCCCTCGCTGCGGGGCAGCGGGCAGGCTGGCAAACACAGAGGAGCTCACGACTCAACACGAAGCTAAAGAAAAAAGTAGTCTTCAAGCGCTTCCGCGGACAGAGAGAGCAGCTCCTTCCAAAGAGGAAAGGTTAGGCTGTTCCAGCTGGTTGAACCCACGTAGGCAATTGCTCTTGGACTGGGCCGTGGCAGAGCGCATGCTGGGAATTCAAAACCACCAGAAGTCTGCGCGTGGAGGAACGAGGAGCAACTCGATGCGGGATAATTGGGTCTCCTAGGTGATCCAACAGCAACAGTTACAAGATTTGTATAATTGTCATTCTTGTTCTGTTATTGGATCGCCAAATAAACCTTGATTGATTGATTGAATAGAGGAAACCCTAGTGCAGAGAGCCAGAAGGTAGGCGGGGCAGGCCCAAGGAGACAGTGCTACAGAATGTGCTACGGGTCGTGGCAATGGTGATGAACTCCGATCGTTACGAAAGTAAGCCTACGTACACCGTATTGTTTCGCCACAGTTCTCCGTCAAGGACATTGGTAGCCTATGTGGAACATTGAATGCATGAAAGACTTTGTCCCTCAACTGAGGGGGCAAAATACAATATTCCTGGCCAACTGTAAAATTTTTGGCAAGTGCTTTAGGCCTATTGCTTACAAGAAATTAAGAACAATATGGCTTAGGCCTATGTTTCATTCAGGTTTTCTAAAGAAAGAATTTAAATTTTACAAAATATATCGACGAACAATATAAAACAATATAAAAACAAAACCAGTTATTTAAATGAGATTTACAAGATTTATTTGAGCAGAAATTGATTTTTGTTTTTGAGCTGACAGTCCTACGTCCTATTGCTGGACGTAGTCACGTAACAATGCCTTCTATGGATTTTAAGTGTGGAAAGTAAGATTGGTACATAAAAAGGACCAATTAGGGTCCATTTTTTCAGGGAGAAGTGCCCCTCTTGCCCCTACGTGCTGGCGTCCATCGATCCAGATCTATTGGACCATTGAGGAAGGGAAAACAAACCCTTTGGACTGTTAATGCGTCATGTTGCATCACTTGAGTTCGATGGTTTTTAGTTACTTTCCGGATCTGTCGTCTAGATTGTTGAATAGAACACCAACAGTTTTGTGCATTCCAGTCCGTATATGCAATGAATATCGTGGCTTCGGATAGACCTTCATTGCTTGTCGGGGGCGCGTGGGTGTCAGAAGGTTGCAGAATATTGCAGTTAAAGTAAGGTCAGTATTTAGTTTCTAACCTACTTTGTCTGTACCTTAGTCGAAAACCAGACGGTCTCTCACGTTGACGTTGGAGGGTATGTCGGAGAGCATATGCTGGATGTTCGACTGTAGAGTCATTTGCCTAGAGTTTTAATATGTGGGGCCTATACTAATTATATATTATTTTAACGCCATCTCACCATTGTCCTAAGACAGGGATGGGCTAGGAACAAAGGTGAAAGGGGGCGTTGCTTTGGCCCTGTGTAAACTAGATAGGTTCGACGGTCGCGGGAAGAGAGGCTTGACCTTGATCATCTTGATATGATGGTGTCGTTAATAAGCTTTAAATGTCAGCCAGACGGTCGAGGAGACTTTGGCATATACCTTCGCTAAGTGTAGTTAAGGGTACGGTCGCTGACAACGGGGTGTTGGCCTGTTGTCTTTTGCGTTGTCGGATGCCAAAGGTGCTCGAAGTCGTAGTTAAGTTTACGTTAAGTTTGAACTAGTTCTGTGACTTTTGTCCAAACCGAGCTACTATAGCTCTTGACGTTGTGTTCACCGTTGTCTGGACTTGGAGGGAATCGACGGTTTGCTTTGGTTGTCTGGACTTGGAGGGAATCGACGGTTTGCTTTGCCGATCGTTTGTATTATAACTTACGCTTGTTTTAAATATTTTTTAACAATGGCGTTGATTAATTTAATAAAGGAATGCCTAACGACATAATTATGAAGTGTACAGATGCCTTGATTAGGATGAGGAATGGGGCGCTGATGAACTTTGTAATCACTAGCGTCGTTAAACTGAAAATTCTACTGTGGTATTAGACTCCACCAAGCAATAGGTGGCACTAGAGCAGAACTTAAGTAAATAATGCAGTAAATAATGCATTTTATTTATAATCATACGATAGTGACCTTTTTAAATATGACCTTTCTTGCTTCACTCTACCCTAAGCTCTACCACACTGTCACTGTATACGACGACTATCGTGCTTTAAAACTGCTCCCTGCTTTACTTCTCAATCTATATGAAACGTCCATCTTAGTCCTCTCGAAATCAATTTAATTCTTATATAATTTCTGAATTTAAACAGTTACTAATAGACCTTTGGTAGATATTGAGACAGAGCAGAATTATTATTGTACACTAAAGGTTAGTTACAAATCAATATAGAGAATTACCCTCTACACATATACGATACACCCGTATACTTACTTAGCCATAGACGTATTTAACATCAATGCTGGATTTAATTACAAGGCTCTGCGATGAACTGCAGCTTTATAAAATTCACAAGCACAGTGATGTGCTAGCAGAGTAGACATATTAGAGCCTTGACAAACTGGACTTTGAGATAATTGGCTCAGGTTTACCATTTGCAGTCGCTGCATCTGCTCAGTTCACAAGGCCTCTGTCTTCGACTTAATTCATCGTTGTTAAAAGTTAGACTTGAACAATGGGATTGTTGAAACTGCTCTCTTCAGCATCTGATAAGTAGCTGAACTATCGTATTCGCATATCATTGTAGTCTTTCGTTCGTCTGTCGTCAATCGTGTCCTGCATCATTCAAGAATGGCGTTTGATCTGTGCATTGTGGGTGCGGGAATGATCGGGTCAAGCGCCGCACGTCATGCTACTCTTCTTGGCCAGTCCGTCTGCCTAATTGGACCAACGGAACCAAAGGTTAGGATGTTTTAATATGTGACGGGTCAAGTTACATGTAGATACAAAGGTTAGAGCGTATAGTCTGCGTCTATTTCTCCCCTGGAAATCCCTACTCTTGAGGCTGAACGATTGGACCATAGGTTAGAATTGATCGATCGCCTGTAAATCCGGTTTGTTATACATTTTTCGGGGCGAGGGCGTATATGTATAAGCTGCTCAGTCCGCTCTGAAAATTGACCCCAATCGTTCCTGAAATATTTTGGTATGACTTGGGTTTCTGCTGATTTACCTCTGTCCCAATGTCTAGAATTCTATGTATCGCAATAGTTATCTCAGAACTTCTAAGGCGCCCTTAGAAGACCGAACGCACTGCGCCAGCTTATTCACGAGCGCTGAAAGACGAGGAAAGAGTTCACTTAACCGAGTTAGGGCTCTCATGCAAACCATTATGAAATCTTCATAATCTTCCGTATCAGCTGGGCGCCGATTGAAAAAATACTTGAACGGGCGACAAAGAGATCAGGTGGATCCAGGGTTTGAAGTGGAATCGAATTAATGAAATGGTCAGATGTGTAATGAATTTTTTTTAGCGAAGCTCCTTTTTCCATCGTCTATAACTTCCCGCCCATACTCTGCCAAAATCTTTGCCAGAACGCCCATAATTGTAGAGCCCATATAGAACCCATATTCCCAAATGAAACCGGTTTAGACCTCACACAGGCCTCGTTTAAAGCCAGTGGAAATTCCTGACAGGGCTGAAGTGGGCCAGCTATGGTACTGTAATGCCGTTTACTCATTTATGCACATGTAGACCTACCGAACATTCTGAGGCTTCATTGCTATTTCATTAATGATAACTTGCACAATGCTGAATCATCCACTGTCTTAATGCACATAATGCACACATGCATGATTATCGTGATAGGAACGTAAAGGTCATGAAATCTTCGGAGCTCATTACGACGAGAGTCGCTACACGTCGTCCGTTGCATTCGACACAAAACTGGCCATTCTTTCCTCCAGATCCATCGCTCGCTACAGACAGATTGAGGCAGAAGCCGGTGAGCAGGCCACTTGTCGGGTTTATTGCTCAAAACTGAATATCCTCCAGTTCCACGAATCCCATTCCTCGCTTGCCACCCTAACTCTAAAGACCTCGAGACTGATCCCTATGTTGTTGAGCAAACCAAGAAATCATTATTATAAATTTCAGATGTATCTCGAGATTTAATTGACCAGTGAAACGAGGTTTTGACCTTAATTAAGTCCAGTAAAGTTGATTGGTTTCACTTTGTGACAAATGTACATATATGTTGTTCAATTAGAGGTTTTAGAAAAATGATGAATTTAGATCTCGAGGATATGTGCGTATGTATCAATACTCTAACTGTAGCTCTGGCCTATACATGTAAATAGTAAAATGTTTTGTACATAGGAAATTTGCTTCATGCATGTATATCAAGCTGATATTAAGGTCTTTAGGCTTATAGACCGTTTTATATAATGAATCACGAATGACATTTTCAAATGAATGTTTCAGGCATGAATTTTTACCACGAAGTCGGAAGCCTAATAGTGGGCGATGAATCGAGTG
This sequence comes from Bimastos eiseni, assembly GCA_959347315.1. Taxonomy (NCBI): domain Eukaryota; kingdom Metazoa; phylum Annelida; class Clitellata; order Crassiclitellata; family Lumbricidae; genus Bimastos; species Bimastos eiseni. Next base: position 11,929,127 of record OY365819.1, read on the forward strand.
AGTTCATGAATCGACATTACGATTCAGCGAAACAACAGGGTGTGCAAGTGGAGAGCCTTACTTCAACAGAAACGGAAGCCAGATTTCCATACCTTTCCATTGGCAATTCGCACGCTGAGGCAATCTTTGAGCCGAGTAATGCCGGATATATCAATCCGCGCTTAATGGTCGCGGCGCAACAGAAGCTGGCACAAAATGGCGGTTGTCGAATTATCAGAGAGATTGTGAATTCTGTAATAACTGTAAATCCAGCTCTGTCTAAGATCACAACGGACGAGGGAACTGAGGTCCTGGCCAAGAAAATCCTGGTGGCCACTGGAGCGTTCACGGATTTCCGTTCCGTTCTTCCCAAAAATCTTCAACTTCGTCTGCAGCCTGCCACTGAGTCTATCATATTTGCAGAATTGTCTACAGAGGATCAGCGAAGCTTGAAGTAAGAAATCCATGCAATTAGTTGCAAGGTTACTAAAATTTATGTAATTGTAAAGTCAATGTGTTTCTGTATGAGGATGTAATGAATCTGATTGGGAACTTTGATTGGTCGAGTGAGCAAACGCTTCATACAACGATTGTCTCTAGGAGTTTATTTAAGGAATTGTTTCTTGTCTTCCTATATTCTACTGTGATACTTGGCTTGAAGATGAATTTCTTCTGTTAATTTTGACCTTTTACTTGAAGTTTATTTTGCCGTCAAGTCAGCATGTCGTCGATACACACATGAAGAAACAACTAACTAGTGTGCATACACAACGTTAAAATGCATAACTAACTGCATAGATGTATACTTGCTTCCAGGAATATGCCTCCGATGGTGATAAAGTGTACCTATCAAAAGCAAAGAAGATGGCCGAAAAGCGACGCAGAGGGCAGCGTGGAGGATTACAACTGTTATGTCTTACCTCCAATCAAATACCCGGACGGTAAAATACATTTTGATTGAATTCTGGAGAGGCAGAACATCAGATGTGTCAATATAGCGTAGGCCTACTGTGACGGGTGCATAATTATGTAAGGTGGCTAGGATGTTAAATAAAAAACATTTAGCAACCAGGGACTATAAGTCGCACTATTCTTTTGAGGCGATAAAATTAATAGGCCCACATGTACATCTGTGCTTACGGCGTAGGTCAGCATGAAGATTTTAAAACTGCATTCGCACTTTTGATGTGCACATGACCTGTTACATCTCTATGTTAGGAAAAGTCTACTTGAAGATGGGTCACGGAAAATCTCATCGCTTTGAAAAGCCACTGAATTCTCCGGAAGAAATAGCAAACTGGTACCTTAACAGCGTTTCAAAAGATTTGGAAGAAGATCTTAAAGAACTCATGAAATCAAGATTTCCAGGTTAGATGAATCCTAAAAATTCCATGGTTTATAGCAGTCCGAAACAAGTTCATTAAGGCAGAGCATTTGTGGCTAATTCCGTCATTTTCCAGAACATGTGAATGGCCTATGACACGAACTTCTATCAAGCGAGTAGGAGAATAATAGGTAGAAGTGTACACAATACTCTGACTCCCAAGCTAACGATCTCTATTTCCTGAGTTCCTCTTCCAATATCGTCACCCATCAGTCTATGTTTGCATCGAACGTCTCTATTAACCCTCAGACTTTCCAATGAAAATAAAAATCTCACCTCCTCAAGGACTCTTACTTGATTCATCTGTCGCCCACCTTCCAATCTATTTCGCCCTAAAAGAAACCCATCTAGGCGGCTCATCTGATCTCTCTAAGGATTTTGATCTCCATTGAATTATTTGGATATGGTTATCTGCTGGGTAACCCTCCCCAGCGTTCTTTAGTAGGCCTAGGCTGGTATCCTGCTCCTAGCTTCCAAATGGTGCTTTATAAATTTGGAGTTTACGATTATGCTTACAACTATATAAGTATGAATTGTTATCTCAAGAGCATTTTGTGTTTCTTTGCCCTGTTGACTAATTTTATTAGCGCTGGCCTTTAAGGACAAGCATAAAATTATGGATAGTATTATACAGTATATACGAAACGATGATGTTTGATAGCGTTTAACTGATAACAGATTAACTGAATATCAAAAATATAGATTTATACGCAGACAAGTAGCCTACGTTTCAAATATATGGGCTTAGGCACTTATAACTGTAATTGCGCCGTCGACGAGTGTGGACACTTATGTCATTTTTGTAAGCAGGGCAAGATCAAACAACGTTTATAGGCCCTTTAGTATTCAATGAAGCACAGTTAACATTGAGGCATTTGTATTTCGAAATTGAATAACAAGAATCTGAGTTCTTGAGCTAATTGACTGACAGTCTCAGGCCTTAAATAAAGCTTTCGTGATGATGCTTCTGAAATATTCTCAAGAGGCGTTACATAACTGCTGTGTTATTATGTCGTTAGCTAGTTACAACTGCATAATTGTAGAAATTAAGCCAGTTTCATTTCACTTCAATACGTGTGCCACCGTGCACACACCGAGTCGGAGACAGTACATCGATCTGGTTGATACTCATCTGGGAGTGGCCCTTGGAGACAACGCCGGCTCAGCGATGTCGTGCGACGAAATTGGAAGACTGGCTGCCTCGCTCATCGTCAAAGGAAGCTGGGAGGATGATTTGCCAAGGGAGGCATTTAAAATGATTGTCAAACCAGACGCAGATGCGAATCTTTAATATCTTGATATCGATCCAGGCTCAGACTTGCGCGTTCCTCTTCACTATAGGTAGTTTAGTAGAAGGACAGATATGTACGCGTGCAAGTAAAAATTTGAGTCTTGATTCAGTGGATCAAGGTCATGTACACTTTGAAGTGTAAACAGCTAGGGGCATACTCTTCGGTGCAACACCGTATTTACTTGCTTGGAGCTCTACACACGATAATTCTATTTTGTGTCACTTATTACAGTATCTGTTCAAATTATGATAATAAAATCGACGATGTGACAGTATGGCTTACCAAGGCTATTCTAGGGCAATCGAAGTAGTAAGTTCCCAGGATCTTACGCGTTTAAAAAGACCCTGCTTCGTTGGAATATATCCAGTTTTCAGACCGAAGCAAAATGTTTCCAAACCTGATGCATCACAGGCCGAGCTATGCTCTTTGAAAACATTCCATGATGCTACACGTCACAGCCCGGTCTAATGCGTGTTCATTCCATCTTCAATTTCATTCAGAGCCCTACTTAAAACTTGTCTCATTCAACTTCCTCGTTCATTGCATCGTTTTTTGGGTTCTCTGCATTTTTGTTCTGCAGCCACTCCATCGGATTATGATATTAAGCGAATTTACACCCGAAGCGCTCATCGATTGATGCTATAATATATAATATAATATCTAATATGAGCTATGATAAAGATTGCTTGACTGAATGCGCTGTTGTCGGCTACTTATTGCTTATAGCTTATTGTTTATTGCATATTGCATAATTATATTCTCATTTCGCTTGGTTTCTGTGTTCCTTTTGCATGATCTTCATGTTCACGGTTGGTTGATTAGGACAACACTGTTGCGCCCATTTCCATGCTTCTTTATACCTGTGTGAGAAACTGTAGATTCTCATTTACAGCTTCCATGTACCTGGAGTGACCAATACCAGACCCGGTCGTCTCCTACTTTGTCCAAACGTGGACGAGGCTTCAGTAGTGTTACGTTTCAGTTAAGAAGTAATTAGAAATTTATGCTGATGACTGTCATAGAATCAACATTGATGTGGCATGTGTAATTGTATTTTGCAACACAATAATCTGGTTACACAAGGGAACCTAAAAAAAACATAGACCCCACTAACCAGTGGCCCCCAGGTAGAATTTTTGAACTGGCAATGGGTACCAATTTTGATAACCTTCACATAATTATCGGATAAGTACAAATAGATCGAAATTAATCCTAACTGTTGCCTTAACTAAGATCTCATTGCAACCACTGAATAGATACAAACACAAATTCTTAAATTACATCATTGCCGTCATTATCATTATTCATCAACAACCATCATCATTCTTAATTACATCATTGCTCCATTTAACTGCAAATCACTATAGTCAAATGCATAGCCTAGCTAGGCACGAGAGACCACTAAAGCTGCGATTACTCACACAGACAATCTGAACTCTGACCGACCCATGATCGACTTCATCGTTATTATAATTATAGACTAAGACAATGGGATTATTTAAAATGTTGTTTCCAGCATATGATCAGTAGTTAAATTTGCATCTAAATCTAGTTTCTCGTTCGTCTTTCATCAATGTGGCCTGTGCTGTTTACGCCATACGCATGGCGTTCGATCTGTGCATTGTGGGTGCGGGAATGATCGGGTCAAACGCCGCACGTCATGCTACTCTTCTTGGCCAGTCCGTCTGCCTAATTGGACCAACGGAACCAAAGGTTAGGATGTTTCATTTTGTTAAGCTACTGGTCAAATTGACACAATGGTAAGAGCGTAACCTCCCTCCATTGCGCCTCTGTAGACTAGCCTACTCTTGATTGGACCCATGTATCGATCTGCTGTCAGTGTTGTATGCAAGACTTGAAGACCAAGACGATACCGAGACAGTGAGGTACCGAGACAGTGAGATGCCGAGACCGAGACCGAGACACTAGGTTCAAGACAGTACGAGACAGTAAAAGTCAAGCGATCCTATATAAAATGCTGTAAAATTTTAATGTGTGTGTTTTCTGGAATAAGGTTCATTTGTAATTTCAATTTAAGACTTATAATGTATATAGTACCAATTCCCGAGGACAGTGTTTATATTGACGCGTTTGATCTTTTTCGATATCTCTTCTTCGACCGATCTTCTGAATAGCATAAAGAAAACCGTTTTAGACATGTCTGAAATATTCATATTTTTTACCAGAAAATTCGATACCAAATACCAAACGAAATTATTAATTTGCTCATATCATTACACACCCTGGGAAACTCGAAGTTGTTCCGATCGTTTCGGTTATGGGGTTTTTGCATCAATAGCCATAGCTATTGTTTTGCCAATAACTTCAAATTGCGTAAAAAACGCAAACGTCACAATTTCAGGTTCTCTCTCAGAAATTTTTCTGCTTTAAGATAATTGAATTGATTTCAGTATAATGTACCTCGCGCGTTAACCAGAATTACCGTTTCTCGTAGATTCCGGTTTCAGTTTCTAGCGCAAGATTTTAAGACAGTTAACGCGAAACTTATCGAGACCGTTTGTTCGAGACGGAACGAGACTTTCACCTCAAGACAATTTCTAAAAATTCGAGACACTGCCTCGAGACCGAGACTGAGACAGCAGGCTTCCGAGACCGAGGCCGAGACCAAGAAACTAAAAAACTGTCTCGAGACGTCTCGAGACCGAGACCGAGACACTGTCTCGAGACCGAGACACTGTCTCGAGACCATACAACTCTGTCTGCTATTAGCCCAGTGTGCTACACTCATTGGGGTTTATGCATAGTCTGCCCAGTACGCACTGAAAATTAGCTCCCACTCGAATCGTTCCACGGATGGGCATTTTGGGTCTGACCTGGGCTGCTGCGGATCTACCTCTACCCTATAAATGTCAAAAATCGTCGACCCTATTGGCGAATAACATCCTTGTCATGGATGCGTCGTTAAATACACTTATCCCACAAAGCCGTGAGTTGTGAGCACAAGCTCTGTGATATGAACTCCAGGAATCGCGATCGTAGTCTCCAAACTTCTAAAGCGGCTATTGAAAGCCGAGCGCAGGGCACCAGGTTATTCACGAGTATTGAACGTCAACGGACGATTTGACTTAACCGAGTAACAGCTCTCATTCAAATTATCGTGGAATCTCTAGAATATTCCATATAGTATCAGCAGAGCGTCGATGAAAATAAATGCCTGAACAAGTGATTGGGTGGATCGAAGTTATAGAAAGGTGCAATGAAATTTTAGAGAAGCTCCTTTTCGTATGTTCCATTACTCCCAATCCAATCTCTATCAGAATATCCATAAGTTTAGAGCCCACATTGGACCCATATTCCCACATAAAACCCGACATAAACCTCGCATGAGCCTCATTCAATGCGATGGGATTATGGTAGGGTTGAAGTAGGCCAGCTAGTACTGTAATGCCGATTACTTCATATATATTTACACTGAATTAATTGAATTCTGAAGCTTCATGATGATTACTGAATACTGGCACAATGTTGAATCATCCACTGTCTTATGCACACATATACATGTTTGTCATGATAGGAACGCAAAGGTCATGAAATCTTCGGAGCCCATTACGACGAGGGTCGCATCGCGGTGTCCATTGCATTTGACACAACATTGGCGATTCTTGCCTCCAGATCCATCGGACGCTACCGACAGATCGAGGAAGAAGCCGGTGAGCAGGCCACTTCTCCTCTTCCACTGTTCCACATTGGCAGAATCCCTATTCCTAACTCAGCTGGCATTAGCTGACTATCGAGCATTTTTTTGATGTAGCACCTATGAATAAAACGGTTCCTCTAGACTTTCCTTTACATTAATTAATGCATATTTGTTTACTGATATATATGAAATGTCAGACCGCAAACAATTACAATATCTGAGTTGTTAAGTGCCATAGTCTAATTCAATCAAGGAACAGATATCAGAAATGCAAGAATTCGTTAGAGATTCTACCTAAGAGTTCTACCTAAGAGTTCCGTATTGATGATGCACAAATCTAAAGATCACGATCATGTGTATCAGATGTAAATGTAGGCCTATATAGCTCTATAATAGTGTAGCTATAGGCTTTTGCATTAATTATGAACTTAAGCCAAGTGTGCATGTAGATGCTTAATTTTACTTTGTTTATATATGGTTCAAACGGGGCTTTTACAAATTATGAATTTAGGGAATATGTGTTTGTGTATCAAAATTAAATATAGATAGGGCAT